>JAZGLO010005105.1:0-43896 GCA_036873155.1 Biomphalaria sudanica
TCATGAAGAAGTTCTGCAATGGATACACAGACTGGACACTCTACAAGAACAGATATGTCATTAAGAAGTTCTGCAATGAATACACAGGCTGGACACTCTACAAGAATAGATAGGTCATGAAAAAGTTCTGCAATGGATACACAGACTGGACACTACAAGAACAGATAGGTCATGAAGAAGTTCTGCAATGGATACACAGACTGGACAGTACAAGGACAGATAGGTCATGAAGAAGTTCTGCAATAGATACACAGACTGGACACTACAAGAATAGATAGGTCATGAAGAAGTTCTGCAATGGATACACAGGCTGGACACTCTACAAGAATAGATAGGTCATGAAGAAGTTCTGCAATGGATACACAGACTGGACAGTACAAGGACAGATAGGTCATGAAAAAGTTCTGCAATGGATACACAGACTGGACACTACAAGAACAGATAGGTCATGAAGAAGTTCTGCAATGGATACACAAACTGGACACTCTACAAGAATAGATAGATCATGAAAAAGTTATGCAATGGATACACAGGCTGGACACTCTACAAGAACAGATAGGTCATGAAAAAGTTCTGCAATGGATACACAGACTGGACACTACAAGAACAGATAGGTCATGAAAAAATTCTGCAATGGATACACAGACTGGACACTACAAGAACAGATAGGTCATGAAGAATTTCTGCAATGGATACACAGGCTGGACACTCTACAAGAACAGATAGGTCATGAAGAAGTTCTGCAATGGATACACAGATTGGACACTACAAGAACAGATAGGTCATGAAGAAGTATCAAGTAAAAAGTAAAAGTATGAAGGATGTATCAGTACAATTCAAAGAAAAACAAAACATTCCAATGTTCATGAAGTCCTTCGCGATAGGAGTTGTGTCACTTCTTAGGTCTGGAGCAATTTCTTTTTTTTTAAAGTCATCTATTACAAAGAACTGATCATTTGCCGTACTCTTCCCCCCCCCCCCATCTTTATTCCCAGGTCGTCCATGTCACGTGCTCAAGTCAGCACTATCTAACCCCGCTTACACTGAAACCACGTCCAACACACTTGCGTTCAGTGGCGTAGCTAGGAATTCGCCATCATTAAGGGGCCCGGAGGAGGGGGGGGGGCTTGACCTCTTTGGGGGGTCCCTGTATTTTGCATAATATTTAATTTTAATGTAAAAAAACCCACTCATTTGGGGGCACCCTTCAGATGGGGGCCCGGGTGTATTTTCAAATTCCCCCCTCCCTACCCCATCCTAGCGACGCCTATGCTTGCGTTATGCTGTTATTTTTTATTTCTGGTTCTTCTAATAGCATTTTAAACTCGAGTGCGTAATAATCAGTCCTTGACATTGTGGGGATTACTGAAACCGACCTTGACATTGAGTTAAAATGAGCTTTAGTCACTTATTTTGACTGGGACACGAAATGTGTGTAGCATTTACCAAAATACTCGAAGTCGGCGTTCCAATGGGGGTGGCAAGGGGTATCCATGGACATTATACTTTGGGGAGATTTATGTGATAGTTTCAACCAATAATTTTACGCTCAAACATTTTAAGATCGTTTCATCCTTTAACCCACTCAGTTGTCTAAACTAATTTCCGCCTCTACACAATAGAATGTATTTAAGTTTGGCTAATTTTAAAGAAACACACTGGCATACGAAACTATTTTTCCTTATTGTAAGAAGAGACTCCACTGGACCCACATTAAAGACAAGACACATTGTTTTACATGAAGCTGGACACGTAAGTGAACTAGCGCTTTGTATCTCTTAGTGGAATACTTTGGAAGTACTAGCTTAGTATCTCTTAGTGGAATACTTTGAAAGTATTAGCTGTGTATCTCTTAGTGGAATACTTTGGAAGTACTAGCTTTGTATCTCTTAGTGGAATACTGTTGAAGTACTAGCTGTGTATCTCTTAGTGGAATACTTTGGAAGTACTAGCTTTGTATCTCTTAGTGGAATACTTTGGAAGTACTAGCTTTGTATCTCTTAGTGGAATACTGTTGAAGTACTAGCTTTGTATCTCTTAGTGGAATACTGTTGAAGTAAGCTTTTAGTTGAATCATCATACCGTGTAGCTATCTACAAATACAACATCGATTGTTGATTGTTGTTTTTTAAGGCTACAAATCGTTTCAACAACGCAGGGAATGTTTTTCTACAGCGTCATCTTGTAGACTCTACCAGGAGCTCACTTGAAAGGTCAATTTAATCTAATCTTATAAACTAGAGACGTTTCTAATCAGAAGATACTTCTGTTTAAATCTATATTTTTTAAGACATTTTCTAATCCAATATTTAAAGGATCGTAAACAACTAACTGTAGACAAATCAATTTGATTCCCGTCTCTTATTGTACTTGTTTATCTACATAGACATTCCTCGGCAGTTTGTTGACTAAACATTTTCAACGTTTGATATAGTGCTCATTTTGCAATATAGTTAATTTTATCTAATTCGTTTTATCTAATAGGTTTAATAAACGCCTGGAAAGAAAGCTTATTTTACTTTTGCAGGTTAGCTTATCTAGATTCTCCATCATTAATAAGGTGGTGACCCATCCACTTAGTTTTTAGTACAGGCATAAACGAACCTACAAAAAGCTATTAGCTTGTAACAAGTGCCCTATTCAATCACATTTAACCCACACATTAACATTAGATAAAACAATGACTATTAATTTGTGTAAAACATTGGTTGGGGATTTGGCCGTTTGTACTTGGACCTAGCTAGGTGGCCGGCCTTCTTGGTCAGTCCGAGACTTTTGATACTGTTGGGTTCTTAGTTTTGTCCTATACCTTGATGTAACTCCAAAACTCTTGAATTGAACTTTTCTACATATAGCTTGATAGAACTCCAAAACTCTTGTACTGAACTTTTCTACATATAGCTTGATACTACTAACTCTTGTACTGGAGTTTTCAACTTAAAGCTTGATAGAAAACTCTTGTACTGAACTTTTCAACCTATAGCTTCAAAAAACTCTTGTACTGAACTTTTCAACCTATAGCTTCAAAAAACTCTTGTACTGAACTTTCAAACTATAGCTTGCTGAAAACTCTTGTACTGAACTATCAAGCTATATCACTTGTATGCTAATTACCAAGAAACGCCAAAGGTGTATTTGAATCTGCCGTGACGTCTTGATCACTTTTAAACGTCCAGGCTTATTGATGCATCTCGGTCATTGGTTTGTAGCTCCAAGCAGCACCTACATTTAAAGCCATGTAGAATTTTTGTAGATGTATTTTAAATGTAGAAACGTCTAAACAAAAACTTGATGTAACTGGTGACAATTGATGTAACTTAAAAGCTTGTGTAGAAAAAAGTGAACTGATAATTAAAACATGATATAACTCACAAAAGCACGTCCTGTGACCCCACTTAACTCCCCCTGAATTACGCCAGACCAGCTCGTGCTATCAACAAACCTCCTCAGCTTAAATATCCGGCCTACTTGTTCATTACCACACTACACTCTTCATAACCACGTTTTTTAATTGTTTCTTGACTTTTTTTTCTAATAGAAAGCAAGTTAAAATGGCAACGCCCTCAGAGAATCTACCTCTTCTAGAAGGCATTGAATTAGTTGAAAGAAAGTCCATTGTTCCTGGTGAACCAAAAGCTACAAATCCAAATGTCGCTGCAGATACTCCAAATGTCGCTGCAGATACTCCAAATGTCGCTGCAGATACTCCAAATGTCGCTGCAGATACTCCAAATGTCGCTGCAGATACTCCAAATGTCGCTGCAGATACTCCAAATGTCGCTGCAGATACTCCAAATGTCGCTGCAGATACTCCAAATGTCGCTGCAGATACTCCAAATGTCGCTGCAGATACTCCAAATGTCGCTGCAGATACTCCAAATGTCGCTGCAGATACTCCAAATGTCGCTGCAGATACTCAACAGCCGGCTGAGACAAACCCTGAACCCCCTGTGGATTCCCCTATCAACTTTGATGCTGACTACCCAAACGCGTCTCCATTATTTGGGCGTGTAGACCAATTCGTCGATGCAGAACAAAGATTAATTTCAGAAAATGATCCAGAGTTGCCTCGCTATAGCCGTTTTCCAACATATCCAGATGGGCGCTCCTTTTTGCCGCTGGGCTTGGATGACGAGGACTCACCAGGACCGTACTCTCCGCCCAGCGAGGAAAGAAGTATGTACAACCTAAGTTCCGATAATCCTAATGTAGCATTAAAGAAAGACGTGCGCACATCGACGTATTGTAACCTAATCGGACTGAGCTTAGTTTTCATAGGTCTCATGGCCTCTTTGTTTGGTTGGTTCAACCAACTAGATGGTAAACAAGACACTTCAATAGCTCTAGCGGACACTGTTTACAGACAAATGTGCGGTGCCATTATGGCTCCGAATTTTAACATTTCCTACCATGAAAAGTGTTTTTGTTTCTATAGCAAACCGATGTCGTGGGAAAACGCCAGAGCATTTTGCCGCAGTCAAGGCAGGGACAACTTCCTGGCAGAAATAGAAACGACAGAGGCCAACATTTTTCTGAACGCCATATTGCAGGCCTCAAATCCAGGCTACGGAGTCTGGTTAGGTGGTTTACGACAGGGCAAGGGTTCGTGGACCTGGAACAGAACTGGCTTACGATTCTCAAAATTTCAACCCCAACCCTCCCCATGGTCCCAGCACATCGTTAAGGCCCCTTCTACCGAGGCAGACGATAATGCAAGGGAATGTTTGGAAGTGACCAAGAAGTTTGATTTTAATTATGCCTGGAAGAACACAGATTGTGAGGCTCGGAGGATGTTTTTATGTTCACACACCCGTTACCTTCCTACCTGTAAATGTAAAGGTTTGTAACACGTTTGACAGTATCTTCATCTGCACCTGTGTCTGTATATAGTGTATATATATATATTGATCTTTTACATTCTATACTTTTATCCACATAAATTCATTTTATGCTTATAGCAAGATTTTTTTTCAAAATAAAGTGTTTAAGGTAACATTTCAAGATTTATGTACTATATATACAAAATATTTAGACGCTATTGATTTTAAGAGTGCAATTGATTTTAAGAGTGCAATTGATTTTAAGAGTGCAATTGATTTTAAGAGTGCAATTGATTTTAAGAGTGCTATTGATTTTAAGAGTGCTATTGATTTTAAGAGTGCTATTGATTTTAAGAGTGCAATTGATTTTAAGAGTGCAATTGATTTTAAGAGTGCAATTGATTTTAAGAGTGCAATTGATTTTAAGAGTGCAATTGATTTTAAGAGTGCAATTGATTTTAAGAGTGCAATTGATTTTAAGAGTGCAATTGATTTTAAGAGTGCAATTGATTTTAAGAGTGCAATTGATTTTAAGAGTGCAATTGATTTTAAGAGTGCAATTGATTTTAGGAATGTATACCAAACTGTACTTGTTTTAAAAATTAATAAAATTTCATGAAAGCTTTGTTTGGCATTACATTATTTCTAATACATGCAAAAGTCTTGTTGAATATCCTCCCATGTGAATGTACAAAGTCTTCAAATATAATAAAATAAAATTGCCGAACATTAGTAGTATCTTTGAATTAAGTAAAGTAAGAAATGACAATCGATAAAATGTAACACAAAATAACCCACACAAATACAACCTTGTATACAACCCAATTGCCTAATGGTAGGGTTGGCAGGGATTAAGCTCGTATATTTATCTGAGTTGAACAAATGTTGAACACTTTTTACCAACGAGTGACTTGATATTTAAACACGCAATGCAACTAACTTCTTGACGTGTACAACTTGACATTAAACACAAAGATTCAAAATGATCTAGTAGCTTGGATACAAGTTTCAAACTCTTTAGAAATGCTATTGCATGCTTAATCTGAATCCTTGTTACATGATCTACAATAAATGTGTATGTACACCACAAGCGTAGCTGGTCTGTTAATACACTAAAGGCTAACACTACAGCGGCTACACCTTAAGTCCACGCCTATATTTAATTCTAAAATTTAATTTTATCCCACTTCTTGGTCATATTCAAAAAAAATATATTTAAAAAAAAAGCAGCAAAAGTAAGGCTTTTAATCCTCATGGTTCAAAGGCCGAGATCCACAATGGATATCGGGACGCTTTTGTGTGCAACTTGCCTAGACAACCATTAAACATCTAGCATTAAGGTGACTTAAGAGACGGTAATTATGCGAAGGAACAGTAACGTAACGCTGGAGTTGCGGTGCCTGTCACCATTACAAAGAATATTATGTACGATAAATATTAAGTTTAAACTTAGAAATAAAAATGTGACCTCAATAGGAAACTTAAAACGCGAACAAATAATGTATTAGACCTCCAGCTGAAGTACACAGGACTATACTGAACTACTACACCATACGGTCAAGTACTACTATAATAAAACTAAAAAATAAAATGGGAAAAAAAAGTGTATAAAAAGGGGAGATGGTTGGTGCACAAACAGGAAGTGGTTTTTGGAACGCACGCACACACACACACACACCCCGTCTGTTCTAATGCTTACATATAAACTTAAAAAAAAAAAAGCTTATGTATGGGAATTAACCGCAAACATTACTTGCGCATATCATAATACTGCAATATTTATCTCCCCTTTATGTATAAAACAAAAGAAATTACCACTAAAAAATAATTCGTGTTTTGTTAAGGGACAATGAACAAATGTGTCAGGTTTGAACTGGATCCTAGAATGAGAAGTGAGAGAAATGACGTGTCCAAATAGTTTGAAACACCGTACGGCACGACGTATCGGATTTGTTGTTCTGGTGGGTCTTTGTCGGAATATACTTTCATACATTCCTATACATAGTCAAATACGTAGGTCGGTAAAGACTAGATGACTTGAATTTACCTCTCCATAAGGAGACTATCGTTCTGAGGGCTGTATAACTTATAACAATAGGATAACAATACACACAAGTATTCATTCACATTTGACACAAGTATTCATTCACATTTGGCACAAGTATTCATTCACATTTGGCACAAGTATTCATTCACATTTGACACAAGTATTCATTCACATTTGGCACAAGTATTCATTCACATTTGACACAAGTATTCATTCACATTTGGCACAAGTATTCATTCACATTTGGCACAAGTATTCATTCACATTTGACACAAGTATTCATTCACATTTGGCACAAGTATTCATTCACATTTGACACAAGTATTCATTCACATTTGGCACAAGTATTCATTCACATTTGACACAAGTATTCATTCACATTTGGCACAAGTATTCATTCACATTTGGCACAAGTATTCATTCACATTTGACACAAGTATTCATTCACATCAACAAGAGACAGGAATCAATAAAAAAACAAAAAAGTAGCCAATAAGTCAATTAATTATTTCGTTAGATACTAACAAGGGAAACTAATTATTCAGTATTCAGATATGGCTAAATTTGTTGGTTTAGTCCCCTTAAAGCAACATACAAATGGTCAACACATCTCGATCGTTATTTCCCTCGGAGAGTCGGACCAAACAATGATCCATCTTACACACATGTACAAACCAGTTTTAAAAACAAAAAAAAACCAAAGTACAGTCCATCCAGTCATGGTCAGACGACGCTGTTTTACATCTACAAAGTTGTCTGGAGCAAACAGATTGGGACATGTTTGTAAGCAACTGCCCTGATCTAGATGAACTTACCACAACCGTTAATTCGTACACCCAGTTCTGTGAAAACATGATTGTACCAAAGAAGAAAACTAAAACATTCAGTAACAATAGACCCTGGATGACCAAAGACATTAAGGAAGCGATTCTATACAAGAAAAGAATGTTCAAGAGCAGTTCTTCTAATTTTATCTCAGCCAAATAAAGGTCTTTAAAAAGAAATTATTGGAAGGAAAAGAGAGATTTAAGGAAAACATTGAAAGCTTTTTCAAGAGAAATAACTCTAAAGTTTTGTTGGAGTGGCTTGAAACAAATTACTGGCTACGTACCAAAGCGCGAACCAATGTGTGTCGCTGACAATAACAAGTTTGTCAATGAATTAAATGATTTCTACAGCCGATTTGACTGCCACAACTTTGAGAAAGACCACCAAGATTTATTGGCATCATTTGAAAACAGTAATATGAACCAGTCTCAAGAACTGTCTAATAAACAAGAAGTGACTAAAATATTTAAACAAGTAAACACCGCCGAACATACGGTATCCCAAAAATGAAGAGGCAAACTTGTAAAGCTATGTGCGGAACAACTGGCCTATATCTTTTGTGCTATACTCAACAGGTCCTGGCGAACGCACAAAATACCTTCCATTTGGAAGACATCTGAAATAATTCCAGTACCCAAAAAGATCACTGCTTCCAACAAAGACCTACGTCCTGTAGCCCTTACATCAATTCCAATGAAGTGCCTGGAGAAAATGATTTTAAAACATCTACTCAAAGAAGTCGAAACACGTCTTGACCCGCACCAGTTTGCTTACAAGCCGTCAAGAAGTACAGAATGTGCAATACTATTCATGCTGAATTGTCTATACCATCATCTTGATACTCAGAGACACGACGCCAGAGTACATTTTTCATCTGCATTGAACACCATCCAACCACATCGCATGATACAAAAACACCATCCAACCACATCGCATGATACAAAAACTATCTGAATTGAACGTTAACAAACACAAACTAGCTTGGATTCTAAACTTTCTTATCAAACGCCCACATTATGTAAAAGTGAACGGGCATGTGTCAGGCACGAGAGAGCTTAGCACTGGAGCGTCGCAGGGGTGCGTTCTGTCACCTGAGATGAACTCCTATTGAAAAATCAGAGCAGGAAGGACTAATCCTCCCGTAGTGCTCTGGCAAGAAACTTAGCCGTCCGGCGTAGTGCCTCATAGCTACCATACAGTTCGAGTGACTGCACAGACAGGTCCCCCCTTAGCTCGCGGAGCTGGGGACACTCGTACAAGACATGCGCCACTGTTTCAGCGCTCTCTCCACAGTGGCGGCATCGGGAGTCAAAGTTCGTTCGGAACCGGGCAAAGTATGCCCCTATAGGACAGTGTTCCGTTCTGCTTTGTGCAATGATCGATTGCTCTGACCTCTTCAGTCGCCACCATGGATCGTCGCGATCTGGGTGACGCATGTGCTGCCAGACACTACGTGCTCTGTCGGATTCCTCCCAGGACTTTAACCACTTCTCATGAATGAGTGCTCGGATTTGTGCCGTTGCTTGTAAGTACGTGCTTGGTGCTTCGAGGTGTGTGGCTGCCATTGCACCCTCCCTTGCGAGGGCGTCTGCCGTTTCATTGCCCTTCACGCCGCAATGTGAAGGCGCCCACTGCATAAAAACGACAGCTCCAATAGCCCGGCGGATGTTATCTGCGGCGCCGACTGCCTCTTCTATTACGGGTGACCCTCCCCCGCCGCCACCCATAACTAGGAGACTGGAGCGAGAGTCGGTGACCAGCACCACTGTAGTGGCGCTAGTTTCTTTTTGGAGCATTCGGGCCCTAATGGCCTCGAACGCTCTAGTTATCCCTGTAAGTTCGGCATCCATGGAGCATGCAGCGTAGCTGCATGGACCAGAGAGCCTGTCTTGTTCAGTCCGGTCGGGGTATACTATAAGGGCCCCATACCCCGATCTATCGGGGTCCCTCATTACCGACCCATCAGTGTAGCAGAAAATGGCATCCGATGGGTAGGATTTTATTGTTGAGTATGCCAAATTTTTTAATGTGGCAGGTGGTAATCGCCTCTTGGTGGCTCCCTCTTGCCCTAAAAGGGACAGATTTATTTGTGGGGCCGGCGTTCTCCTCCACGGGGGGCACGCACTAATCCTCCTAATGGGTATTCTGTCGGTGGAGAGTCCAGCTGTTTTTGTCAAATTGGCCGCTATATGGAGGAACGATCGCATTTTGATGCGGTTCCTCTCTCTCCACTGACGCACTAAGATTGAGGTGGGTAGCCTAGAGTCGCCCCTTTTATAGCGCTCGTAGGCCATGAGTACTGCCCTCTCCCTCCTAAGATATAGGGGCGCCACGTTAGTAAATATTTCAGCAGCGTTTGTTGGGCTTGTCCGAAAGGTGCCACTAATGAACCTTAGAGCCTGTGCTTGTACTCGGTCGAGTGATTCGAGGGCAGTCTTGCTAGCGTATACTTGAACTGTATAGCTATATTCGATTTGTGATCTGACTGCCCCGAGGTACAATGTGCGTAGCATGTCAGCTTTGGCACCCCACTTTGTGCTGGCCAGCTTTCTTAGTAACGCTAACTTCTCCGAGGCTTTTCTTTCAACATCCTGGACATGCTGGAGCATTGACAGTTTTCTATCTAGGGTAACCCCTAGATATTTTGGCGTATTTTCACGTAAGAGTCGCAGCCCACCGAGTTGAAGCTCGAATGGAGCCTTGAGAATGTCGATCCCTAGGCTGAACAGGGACCAGGTCGTTTTGGCAACGTTTATCAGAATCTGCCATTTGTCGCAATACGAGGATATGGTTTGGAGGTCTGCTTGAAGTGCCGCCTGAATTTGGTCGGCTTTCTTCCCGGTTGACCAGAGGACAATATCATCAGCATATAGCAGCTTTTTTGACCTTAGTGAGCTGGGCAAATCGTTCAGAAAGGCCATGAAAAGTGTACAGGACAGGGCGGAGCCCTGAGGCAGGCCATTTAGTTGTTGTTTTGGCTTGCTAAGGGAGTGCTGGTATCTTGTACGTGTGCTCCTCCCTGACAGAAAGGATTGTATCCAATTGTATATCTTGCCCCGCACACCCATGGCTCTTAACTTTAGATAGAGGCCTTGCTTCCACACACGGTCGTAAGCCTGTTTTAGGTCTATGAATACTGCGTATGTGCTCTCGGACCTCTGGAACCCATCGGCCACTTCCTGTGCGAATGTTGTGACCTGGTCGATCGGGCTCAAGCCTGCCCTAAAGCCGGCCTGCTCTGGCGCCAGGATACCGGCACTCTCAAAGGACCACACTAGCCGCTCGTTAACCATTCGCTCAGCAACTTTGCCAAGCGTTGAGGTTAGTGAAATGGGTCTGTAGGACTCCACGTTAGTCGCGTCTTTTCCTTTCTTAAGGACTGGTACAATGATAGCACTCTTCCAGGCCCCGGGCAGTCTGGACTCTGCCCAGGTTCGATTCATAAACTCCAGGAGTTTACCTCTTGCAATGCCCCCAAGGTGTTTTACCATCTCGGGGGTAACCTTGTCTGGCCCCGGAGCTTTTCTGTTTTTACACTTTGCAATCGCTCTATCCAGCTCAGCACGACAGAAGGGCGCATTGCACGTTGCTTGGCTTTCAGGCTCATCTGGCTCCCTCTCGAGCCTTTTACGTTCTTTGTTGAGGGCTTTGGACATGGCTGACTTCTTTTCGGGCTTGCTGATTTTAGCAAAATATCGATTCAACAAGCCGGCCATTTTGGTTACCGTAGAGACGGGCCCTCTGGGTGACAATAGAGGGGCAGCCGTCCGCGCTGTGTCTTTGGCCTCTAGGTTTCGCAGAAGACGCCAGGCTTTCGAGGAGTCCCGAAGATCCATCCCGGCGCAGGCAGTGTTCCAATGGTCCGACCGATCACGTCGGGCCAATTCACTCGTGGCTCTGCAGAGCCGATTGTACTCCCGCCGGATTTCAGGGGTACCCTTCCGTTCAGCAAGTCTCCGGGCTCGCTTACGTCTCAGGACCAGCTTATTCAATTCCTGAGACCACACACGTTTCTGCCTTACGCCGGGGTAAGTCCGCGGGACAAACCTCTTGGCCGCACCCAACATAGCTGCTGTTAATTCGCCGTATATGGTATCGACGTCGCTATCCTCCACTGCTAAATTCATAAGGGCAGTGTCGACTGCTGCCTCGTACGCTGGCCAGTTCGCCTTGGTGTAGCTCCACTTCCGCGGAATTTTTGGGGTTACACCACTGGCCTCTGAGAGGGCTATTGTGACTAATATGGGTCTATGGTCGCTCCCAATGTCGTCCAGGACTTGGAATTGTGTGTGAGATTCTAAATTAGCTGTAATTAAGGTAAGGTCAGGCCTAGATTGGCTGCCATTTCCGGTGTGATATAAGGTTGGAGGAGTATGTTTATTTTGCAGACAGAACAAATTAGAATTATTGAGAAGTTCATGGACTTTATGTCCCGACGAGTCAGTTGAATCATAGCCCCACTGTTGAGACTTTGCGTTGAAGTCTCCTGCGATGACGTTGTGAGAGGTGATATTGGTACAGTCATATTCGAGACTTATTTCGTGCTTGGGAGGGTTGTACAGATTCGTTACCGTGAATTTACGCCCGAGTTTGTGTACTTCGAGGGTGATGGCGTCGGTACGCCCGTGCACTCGTGGACCGGGGACTTGTGTAGCAATCAGGTTGTTGCGTACATAAGTTATGATCCCCCGGCAGTCTGTGCATTTGCACTTAAATGCTGTATAACCGGTGATACTGGCATTGCGTTTGCCCGTAAGAGTCTCTTGCAATAAAGCCACATCTATAGCCCTCTCGTGGAGGAGTTTTGAGAGCTCTAACACCTTGGGTATTACCCCACAGATGTTAATTTGTAAGATCAGGAGGGATCTAGTGTTAATGGGCCTAGTCCCTGTGGTGGGTTGGGTCCCACTAGTGTCAGTTTGGGATGTTTGGGGGCCGGAGGCTCCCGTCACTATTTCGCTTCCAGTCATATTTGCCTGCCGTGTATCTGAGTCGGCAGGAGGTTGTGGCAGACTTCCATCAACCTTGTTCGGATCGGACCTCCGAAGGAGGTACGAATGCAGTGTTCGTTGAGAAGAGGACTTTGGTGGAGGAATTTTAGCCAATTTTTCACGACCTGACAAATTCCCCTTCATCGAGGCCGCGGGGCGACTAGTAGTGAACTTTTCGTGGCCGGGCCTGACGCCCGCTACCCGGCGCACGGAGCCTGTTCGGGTCTGCTCGTGCCCGCTTTTTCTCGTGTCTGTGCCTATCATGATTGTATGGTTAAGGCCGTTGGCGGCCTTAGTTACTGCTCTAATGCAGCAGCGTGCATGGCCTGCACTTGTGTCGCCACTAAGGACAAGGTAGAAACCTGTCCAAGCAATCACCACCACAGTTTGGCATATAAGTTTCCTGCAAGGCAGGAGTGGGGTGGCACGCGTTTCTCGATATTCCCAGTGTCAGAATTACCATTGGCTGCGGCGGTTTCCTCCACTAGCGCGCCAGGGAACGGGCTAGATAGAGCCTAGCTCGTGGACGCCAACCAGTCCGTCCGACGCAGCCCGCTAAGGCCGCGCCAGTCAGTCCAGTCTTTGCCCAAAGAGAGACCCGCGAATCAGCCGAGTCCCAGGAGAACCCGACCAACCCTCGAGTTGGTGTCCAGCGCTATCCGCTTTTCGGAGAACCCGTTAGGTCTCTTACTCACCGTTGCCCCGGGGCCCCACAGGGGGGGGGGCTGGACATAACCCCTTTGTTTTCCTTTTACACTTGCCGGCTGCTCATCCATCAGCGGCAAGCAACCAATACTCTTAGCCACTCCTTATAACGGAATGTTCACCCGACAACCACGATGAGGTGGTACTGGAATTGCCGAGCGTTCTGTCACCAGTATTGTATACTATTTACACAAATGACATTCAGAGCTCATCAGCTGACACTCCCATCATAAAATGTGCTGACGACACACAACAATCATTGGCCTTCATGCAGGTGAAGAACATCCGTACCATTCAACAATTAACAACTTTGTACACAATGGTGTATAGACAACTTTCTAATTTTAAATGTTCAGAAAGCTAAAGAAATGATTATTGACTTTCTGAAACATAAAAGACATATTGCAGAAATTCAGATAAACAATCAAACCATAGAACATGTACAAGAATATAAATATCTAGGAACAACCATCAACAACAAATTGCAATGGAGTAAACACTGTCAAAACCTCTACACAAAAATTCACCAGCGACTCTTCTATCTCAGAAAGCTAAGAAAATTTAACATCGACAAAACAATAATTAAACTTATTTATACAGCAACAATCAGCAGTCTAATCAACTTTGCCATCACCTGTTGGTATGTTAATACCTCACTGGCACAAAGACTTAGACTAAATAGACTAATTAAAAAAGCATCTCATATGTCTCGAACACAGCTACCATCTCTTGAAGAGCTTTGTCATGAAAGAGTCCTTTCCAAAACACTCTCGATTCTTAAGGACAACCTGCACCCATTAAACCACTGTTATATTAGATCTGAACGAAGTGGTCGTCTCCTTTCCATTTGGACCAAAACAGAAAGATTTAAAAACTCCTTTATCCCACTTTCGGTCCGAGTGTTACAAGGTCAGCTGTCGTCATCGAGAAGTACATAGAAGTCAAATTCATAAAGCGCTGGTTGTGAATGTGTATGTGTTTCGTGTGTGAATGTTGTTCGAATTTTTCATCTATACTTTTATTGTACAGTAGTTACGTTGATGTTGTCAATTGTAGTCAAACTGAGTTTTTATTTGATTGGATCAATACAATTATCTTATCGTATCTTATCTTTTATTATCTTATTAACGCTATTTCCACCTAGCACATTCTCCGATCACGTTGATACTTTAAACAATTATTAATAATTGTACCTAACATGATTCCAGTAAGTCAGTTAGTTATTAGTCATGAATTATTTTGTTTGAAGAAAGGAAATACTGAGTACATTATTGATAGATAGTTTTAAGGGCGGAGTTCTTCCCCTTTAGCCCAGCCTCTTCATAAGTTCTTGACTCGGGCGAAACTTCGTGACGTTCAGAGTTCACTTTCTTCCTTGTCTAGTCGGTAACAGTGTGGCGGTGGGCAGGGCAGGGTTAGAACATCCCCCCACCCCTTCTAAGCGCTTTTCATCCCGAAAAGAAAAAAGTTCATAACAGTGCCGTGGAGGTTTGACAGTTCAGGTGGAGGTCGATCGGTGAAAGCCACTGACTGCGGGTACTCCACAAAGCCATCTGCTCTATTTTCTTCAGGTGCCCAGTCTATTCTTGAGATGATGTCTGTGATTGTTGCTTCAACTACTGTGTAAAACACAAAAACAAAAAAAAAAAACTCATCTAAGGGAAAGAACTCCGTATTCACATCTTTCAATAGTGTAGAAGTTATTTCCCTTATTCGACAGTTCAGGTGGAGGTCGATCGGTGAAAGCCACTGACAGCGGGTTCTCCACAAAGCCATCTGCTCTATTTTCTTCAGGTGCCCAGTCTATTCTTGAGACGATGTCTGTGATTGTTGCTTCAACTACTGTGTAAAACACAAAAACAAAAAAAAACTCATCTAAGGGAAAGAACTCCGTATTCACATCTTTCAATAGTGTAGAAGTTATTTCCCTTATTCGATATCAAACTTTATAAATAATTAATTACCAATAAAATAAATTGTATTAAGATCATTTTTTCCCTTTATAATTTATTTTTGGAAGAGATGCAGAATGTCTTTCACAAAGCTTGAAATGTATTTCATTCATCTCATCATTTCTTATCAAGATATCAAGAGAGAGGCCGGTCCATTCTTATATGTTATCCAACCAGACCTTCTATGGACGACCCTTTCTTCGTGCTCCCTTCACTGTATCTTGAAGAATGACTTTTGATAGTGAGGCATGCCTTATAATATGATCAAACCAGCTCAGATTTCATCTCTTCGTAGTATTGAGGAATTCTTATTTTTTTGCCAGCCAGAGTGTTAACTTGTTAAATTACAAACTCATTTGTTTTCTTGTCCTGGTATCTGATGCCCAGCATTTTTTTTCTGTAGCATTTCCTCTCAAAGGCTTGGATTCCTCTTTCAGCCTCAGCGTCCAGTGTCCAACTTTCACAACCATTTACAGGAATCTATCTATATAAATAATTCTCTTCATGGCTCAACAGTTTGGACACGCAAGAAGTAAAGGAAAGATCACACTTTATTTCTGCAAGTCCGACAGATTAAAGCTACCATACGAACAAAAAGATGGGGGTGGGGGGAAAACAAGTAGTATTCACCCGTCACAAAATAGCAGGGCCGGGCTCAACAATTGTGACCAAGAAGTCATGGAAAGATCACTCTTTTTTATTTCTACCCCACGTTGTTTTAGTGGCGAAAAAAAGAGGGGGGGGAGGAGAACAAGTAATCCACTCTGTATTCATCCGTCACTAAAAAGCAGAGCCGGTGGACTCAACCGTTGTGGGGCCCTATGCGAAACGGATTTCGCCGGGCCAAGTTTGGGTAGGGATACGGATAATAAGTGAAATTTAAGAGTTTGTATCAGAAAATAAATTAGTCTTTACATTTTATTTATTCTTTACGACGTACAGAACTACTTTATGAGCCTTGCGTGTAGCGAAGTCATACAGTATATCATAAAAATTTTTTTATTTCCTACATAGATCACGCTCAATAGCAAGAATTACCAAAGGTTTCAATCTATGTACGAGAACTGTTGACCTCAAGTCTCAAGTAATTCTTCATTAGTTTGAGGCGAGAGAAGCTTCTTTCACCAAATTACACAATTACGGCTAATGCATAATGCCGTTTTTATTTATCGCGCGTAGGATTGGCGTTTTTAATATTGAATGACACGCTAAAATGACAATTTTTGTCTATATATTTAATGAGATTTGTATGTTTTTAAAAGATTTTAATATTTTCCGGAGATTTCCATGACTTTTTCGTATATTTTGCAAATTCAGGTGATTTCAAGGAGCGCCTGGTAAATCAGGCGGCCGCGTGAAATTCCGTTATAAGTTATAAAATGGTTAAATTTAATAATTTACACTTAGATATAGTGCGGGTCCTTTGAAAGTGCGGGGCCCACTGCGGTCACATAGGAGCCTAAGGAATACTTTATATTCACACCTAATTAATGCTTTGAAACTTAGGTTACAGTTGGCGAAAGAGTTACACCAGGGCCCTTATCTGCCATGAGTCAGTAAATTTAACGACGCCTCTGCGTATGTCTTTGTTTCACATTTTAAGAAATACTTTTTTTAGTCACATTTACTGGACTTGAGTATGTCTTCTGATTTTACCGTCACGCCTGACTGCATTCAATACTAGTAGCCCACGGGCTTATATGGTCTTTAAAAATACACAACGGAAGCATATTAAGGGGGAATACATGATAACTAAAGATCCTTGACCCCCCAACCCCATTTCCAATCCTATACAGTTTTGATTCTACACACCCATAAGTGTTTTCTTTTTCCTCAAACCTACGATTCGCCTCTGAGTATCTACTGAGGTCAGTACAAAAAATTTGTTAACTGGAGTTCATCTCAACCCAAACATTGTTTCACGCTCTGGAGCTTGTTTAGTGTGTGCGTGACTGTGTGTGTGTGGAGGACAGCGAATTGGCCACCAGTCACACATCACTTAATAGTGGACACACAAGACGTGGACAAGTGGTGCTACAGAGAGGTGTCTATTGACTTCAGATTCAGAGGTATGAAAGACTTAACATTGTGTGTATAAAACATAACCTGTATTTAGATCACCGCTAATAAACTTAGACGTTTACTAATTACAAAGGCGATAAGTCGAGGCACCAACCTTCTCTTACAATAATTTCACTTTAAATTATTAATAAAACTAAAGTAATTATCTCACTCAGACCATATGGTCTATAGGGCAGATGATGTAAAAGTCTCTTTCTGTGGCCCACGATTATCGAGGGTGTCATGCGGCTAGCACAACGACTGCCTTTACTTTTACCCAACTGTCATTTAGAATTAGAGCTGCGGTAACTTGGAGGCGACCTAAAGATTTCTAAATTTAAAAAAAACAGGATTGGAATCCGGGACCTTCCAGTGCGAGAGCCAAGCGCCTCACCACTTAGCCACCGCGCCTCCTTAAACTAATAGCATATCATATTGGTTTTAAAAATGTAAATGTTATTTAATCTCCTTTATCTTATCTTCTTATCTTATATAATACAGACGTTACTTCAAAAAAGATGATTACGTCCTACGCGTCATGCATTTAGTCATGCATATTAACCAATGACTTAAATTCTGCCAAGTCACTGGTTTTTCTGGCTAGCTCAGGCAACCCATTCCATGCTCTAATAGCACTAGGGAAGAAGGAGTATTTGTACAAATTTGTCCTAGCATATGGGACGAGGAATGTGCCTTTATTTTTGTGTCTTTCAGAGTATTTTATTAAATTTTGTTTTTGTATTTGAAGATTATGGTTCAGTGTTTTATGTATAATTGCTACTTTACTTTTGAGTCTTCTGTCCTGAAGGCTTTCTAAATTTAGTGATTTTACTAATGGTGTTACCCTAGTCAAATGTGAATATTCGTTTGTTATGAATCTCACTGCTCTATTTTGTGTTTGTTCCAGTTTCTTAATGTTTTCTTGAGTTGAGGGGTCCCACACGGTGGATGCATATTCTATTATTGGCCTAACCAAGGTTAAATAACATTTTAGTTTTATGTTCTTATTTGATTTATAGAAATTTCTTTTAATAAACCCTAATGCTTTGTTGGATTTTTTTATAGTTTCATCAATATGTGGATTCCATGACAGTTTTTCATTTATTATAACACCTAGGTATTTTGAGTTTTTAGTCTGTGTTACTGGTTTGCCATGAATAAGATAAGTGGAATTAATTTGTTTTAGTTTTTTTGTTACTCTTAACAACTGACATTTTTCTGGGTGGAAAGACATGCTCCAATTTGATTCCCATTTCTGTAATTCATCTAATTCTCTTTGTAAAATATCTGTGTCTTGTTTTGTTTTTATTGTTCTATATATTATGCAATCGTCTGCAAATAATCTGACTTTTGTTCCTGAACTAATGCAATTTGGTAAATCATTTATGTAAATTAAAAATAGTAGTGGACCCAAGACTGTTCCTTGAGGTACACCTGAGTTTACTGTTATTGGTGTTGATTTAGAGCCATTTATTATTACAGTTTGTTCTCTCCCTATCAGAAAATCTTTAATCCACTGATGCAGTGGACCGTTAATGCCGAAATATTTTAATTTTTTAAGCAAACTATGGTGGTGAACTTTGTCAAAAGCCTTGGAAAAATCTAGTAAGATAGCATCTATTTGTTCACTATTATCTAAACCTTTTGAAAAATCATCAATTAGTCCTATTAGTTGTGTTTCACATGATCTATATTTCCTAAAACCACGTTGGTATGGGGTGAGGACATTATGTTTGTCTAAGTGGTTTATGATGTTGCTACATATTATGTGTTCTAAGATTTTACATGTGATGCTGGTAAGCGATACTGGTCTATAGTTTCCTGGATCAGATTTTTCTCCTTTTTTAAATAGGGGGGTGACATTAGCTTCTTTCCAGTCCTTTGGTACTCTGCCCTGGTTAAGCGATGCCTGAAAGAGTATTTTGAACACTGGGGCTAGCTCATTGCTTAGTTCTTTGAGTAATCTAGCTGGAATACCATCAGGTCCAGACGCTTTATTTGGTTTGGTGTTGGCTAATAGTTTTTGAATTCCATTTTCTTGTACTACTAAATCTTCTATGTTGTCTACTTGGTTCAAATTAAGAAATATGTCTTTGTCTCCTGGGGCTGAGAATGCTGATGCAAAGTATTTGTTTAGGATGTTTGCTTTAGTTTCATTATCATTATGTATTATGTTATGTTCATCTTTTAATGGCGCTATGCCTGTTGTTTCCATTTTCTTAGACTTAATGTATGACCATAGGTTTTTGTTGTTATCTTTAGATATTACATTGTTTATGTATTCACTCTGCAGCTGTCTGCTTACTTTTTGGGTTTTTCCATGTCTTCCCAGAAGTTCTGTTACATTAAATATCATACCTAGGAACCGACCTGTTTTTCTTGCGCTAGTAAGAGATTTTTATAACAAATTACTGTGCATAACTGCATTTAAGGGAGGGCCGGGGGATTCCACAAGAAAGGGTCCCCTTATATGGAGAAAATATTCATATTTTGCTTGGTCAGCTACTTTTAACACTACTAGAAATGGGTGATGGCACCAATAACGTGGTAAAGTGTCTATAGAGTGTTGGTAATTGACAACTCCGGATTGTGTCAACCCTAAAAATGTTTTTGATTTAATATGCATATAATTTATTTTAAACGAAGGAAAATTAAATTTAATTTATAAGTACTCTTTAAAAATATGGCATGCAAGTCAGTCCTCATGCTCCTGGATGACAAAATAGTCCCTCAGTTGAACAATGAGCGAACTATAGACTAATAGCAATCATTAGAGTCAGTCGTTTGCATTGCGTCGCAGGGGGGCGAAGTGAACATTTTTTGTTTCTGACTTCCTGGTTAGTTGTCCTTAGCAGAATTTAAAAAAATAAAATATTTGTTTCGTTGTTCATCAATCTTCTCTTTGGACCAACCTTCGTGCTCCCTCCATTGTACCTTAAATAATGACTTGACAGTGAGTCATGTCCGACAATGTCTAAACAAGCTCAGTGTTGACTTGACGGTAAATTACATTGATACTAAGATATATCGGGTATCGGATACATGTATTAAACCATGTAAAAGATTACGGTAATACGCCACAGTACCTAATCCAAACTACCTGTAGTGGTTTAAAATTTCATGCTTTATTATAATCATCTTACTCATTCTCAATTTTTGGAAGTCGGAGTTGATTTAGGAATGTCAAGGTTACCTGTCTCACAGGCAGGCTGGTAATAATAAAATGTATATCCATGGAAACGAAGCATACCACCCGTACCACCTCTTGGGGGTTTAAAATGCACAGCCCAGTACATTGCAAATGGATAATAAGTCATCTACCACCTGTTCCACTTAAACGTTAACCTGCCGTTTATTATCCATCAATAGTAAATAGTAGGAAGACCTGCATTTCAAAAATGCTCGGCCTCTGGCCTCACCGCTATTGATGAAAGTAACTGGATCTTGTGTCTTGGGGTTAGGGGAGAGTCAGATCCCAAAGATGATTTATCTTCCCTTTCATGTCTTCAAAGATTAATTGCTCTTTGAAAAGTACTCAGAATCGACCAACTTATTCTGTACGAATAAGAATCCATAATTGTCAACGATTCCAATATATCTCTCAACATATGTCTAGTACGTGTTCAAATAAAACAGTAACATTACAAACAAAAAAAATTACCTTTTTAAAAGTTGCATTAAAATGTTTCCTATGCATTTCTTAAAAACTCGTATGTTGTTCATCGTATACAATATTAAATTCATTTAGTCTAACATTTTCTGTTAGCTGTATCTTTTGCTAGTGAATTTTTGGTTTCGGATGTTCTTTCAGAATTGATCACATCCTAACACAAACTTCTCACAGGAGGTGGCGGCGGGCAGGGTTCAAACCCGGAAACGACACATACTACACGTGCTGGATATACATTGAGATAGATCAAGCAGTAATAGAACTTTAAGATGTCTAATCTTGAAAATATACCCTAAAACTTAAATTTGATCGCGTTAAGGTCAATTATTTCAATTCAAATTTTAAAAGGAATTACATGTTAATAAAAAGGAGCATTAAAATGTTTAAGTGACAAGTTCTCAACTCAAACATTATTTTCAATTTTCCTATTTTGTCATTCCATGACACTAAAACATTTCTTGTGTGAGTAAATGCTCGATCCAAGTATGATCCAAGTAATCGGTGTCTGGATTACCGAATGTCATGCAACGAGAAAATCAAACCCCGGACGTAAAGCCGTTCTTTTTTTTTCTATCTCCTTTCCTCTTTATTTCTTTCCTCTTTCTTTCTTTCCTTTCCTTTTTTTCCTTTCCTTTCTTTTCTTTCCTTTCTTTCTCTTTCCTTTCCTTTCTTTCCTTTCCTTTCTTTCCTTTCCTTTCCTTTCTTTCCTTTCCTTTCTTTCTCTTTCCTTTCCTTTCTTTCCTTTCCTTTCTTTCCTTTCTTTCCTTTCTTTCCTTTCTTTCCTTTCTTTCCTTTCCTTTCTTTCTCTTTCCTTTCCTTTCTTTCTCTTTCCTTTCCTTTCCTTTCTTTGTCTTTCCTTTCCTTTCTTTGTCTTTCCTTTCCTTTCTTTGTCTTTCCTTTTCTTTCTCTTTCCTTTTCTTTCTCTTTCCTTTTCTTTCTCTTTCCTTTCCTTTCTCTTTCCTTTCTTTTTCCTTTTCTTTCCTTTCTTTTTCCTTTCCTTTCATTTCTTTCTCTTTTCTTTCCTTTCTTTCTCTTTCCTTTCCTTTCTTTCTCTTTTTTCTTTCTCTTTCCTTTCCTTTCTTTCCTTTCCTTTCTTTCTTCCCTTTTCTTTCTTTCTCTTTCCTTTCCTTCTCTTTCCTTTCCTTTCGTTCTCTTTCTCTTCCTTTCTTTCTCTTTCCTTTCTTTCTTTCCTTTCTTTCCCTTTCCTTTCTCTTTCCTTTCCTTTCTCTTTCCTTTCTTTTTCCTTTCCTTTCCTTTTCCTTTCCTTTGCTTTCTTTCTCTTTCCTTTCTTTCTCTTTCTTTTTCCTTTCCTTTCATTTCTTTCTCTTTCCTTTCCTTTCTTTCTCTTTCCTTTCCTTTCTTTTTCCTTTCCTTTTCCTTTCCTTTCCTTTCTCTCTTTTTTCTTTTTCTTTCCTTTCCTTTCTTTCTCTTTTTTCTTTCTCTTTCTTTTCCTTTCTTTCCTTTCCTTTCTTTCTTCCCTTTTCTTTCTTTCTCTTTCCTTTCCTTTCCTTCTCTTTCCTTTCTTTTTTTCCTTTCTTTCCCTTTCCTTTCTCTTTCCTTTCCTTTCTCTTTCCTTTCCTTTCTCTTTCCTTTCCTTTCTTTTTCCTTTCCTTTCCTTTCCTTTTCCTTTCCTTTCCTTTCTTTCTCTTTCCTTTCTTTCTCTTTCCTTTCTTTCTCTTTCCTTTCTTTCTTTCCTTTCTTTCTTTCCTTTCTTTCTTTTTCCTTTCTCTTTCCTTTCTTTCTCTTTCCTTTCTTTCTCTTTCCTTTCCTTTCTTCTCTTTACTTTTCTTTCTTTCTTTACTTTTCTTTCCTTCTCTTTACTTTCCTTTCTTTCCTTTCTCTTTCCTTTCTCTTTCCTTTCTCTTTTCTTTCTCTTTTCTTTCTCTTTTCTTTCTCTTTTCTTTCTCTTTTCTTTCTCTTTTCTTTCTCTTTTCTTTCTCTTTTCTTTCTCTTTTCTTTCTCTTTTCTTTCTCTTTTCTTTCTCTTTCCTTTCTTTCCTTTCCTTTCTTTCCTTTCCTTTCTTTCCTTTCCTTTCTTTCCTTTCCTTTCTTTCCTTTCCTTTCTTTCCTTTCCTTTCTTTCCTTTCCTTTCTTTCCTTTCTTTCTCTTTTCTTTCTTTCTCTTCCTTTCCTTTCTCTTTCCTTTCTTTCTCTTCCTTTCCTTTCTTTCTCTTCCTTTCCTTTCTTTCTTTTCCTTTCCTTTCTTTCTCTTCCTTTCCTTTCCTTTCTCTTCCTTTCCTTTCTTTCTCTTCCTTTCCTTTCTTTCTCTTCCTTTCCTTTCTTTCTCTTCCTTTCCTTTCTTTCTCTTCCTTTCCTTTCTTTCTCTTCCTTTCCTTTCTTTCTCTTCCTTTCCTTTCTTTCTCTTCCTTTCCTTTCTTTCTCTTCCTTTCCTTTCTTTCTCTTCCTTTCCTTTCTTTCTCTTCCTTTCCTTTCTTTCTCTTCCTTTCCTTTCTTTCTCTTCCTTTCCTTTCTTTCTCTTCCTTTCCTTTCTTTCTCTTCCTTTCCTTTCTTTCTCTTCCTTTCCTTTCTTTCTCTTCCTTTCCTTTCTCTTTCCTTTCCTTTCCTTTCTCTTTCTACGTGACTAAAATGTTTTTTTTTCTCCACAGAATGTCAACTATGTTAAATAAAAGCACGCCTGAGTACCTTGAATTGATAGATGCCAACAGGCCAACACAAAGTAATAATGGCCATCCGAGTTCGAATGTTTACTTGGAGCCTTCACCACCCAATGACAGACCCGTGGCATCGACATCAAAGACATCACCAACTAGTATCACGAGATCCGTCGACAGTGCCAAGCTCAATCCGCACATCTCCCCTGCGAAATCCAAGTCTGAAGTAAAGGAATCTGGGACTTCTCCAGCTTCAGCTACGTCTTACGTTTCAAGCGGCAGTAGTTCAGCCAACGGCGCCCATCATACGCCACACAGGGCTATCCCTCCCATCGCCAAACGCCCATCTCACTTGGATCTACCCGAGCATCCCTCGGAACATCCAGATACGGGAACATATTCGCAGCTCAACGAGTCCGTGGACCAATATGATTTGAGCCCTACCCGAAGACATATTCTGGGTCGTTCTCCAGAGCAGAGTGAAAAAAGTAAAAAATTCATGTCCCTCGCCACTTGCTGCTTTATATTCAGCGTAGCTGCCATTTTCACTACGATACTCACCTCCATCTTAACCGTTGGAAAAAATATTGAGAGCAGCTTGAACGAGAAGCTTTCGTCCTTGGAGACACTTCATGTTCAGTCTAGTAAGGAATTGCTCGAGGCTATCAACAAAGGAGGGTGCAAAGTGACAGCGGATTTAATAGTCAAATACTCTGGAACATGCTACTGCCTCTATAGGAAGCAGCTCTCATGGAACTCGGCCAGAGAGTTTTGTCTCACCAAAGGAAACGACGTCCATCTAGCTGAGATCTGCAAGAAAGAGGACAACGACTTCCTGATACCATACCTGCAAATAGCCAAAACAAAGCAAGGAATTTGGTTGGGTGCTTCAAGCTTGAGTGGCGAGTGGCAGTGGAACTACACTGGGAAAAGCATCGAACAATTTGAGCCCAGTCAGTGGGATGTAGGTCAGCCAAGTTCTTTTAGTCCTCAGGGACATCGGGAGAATTGTTTGGAAGTGTACAACTGGACAAGTCCGATGTACAAGTGGAATGACATTGACTGCTCTTACGCGCAACCTTTTTTGTGCTCGTCTAACGAGTCCAACTGTTGTTGTTGAATAGAGACTTTCACATTTGGGTAGATATCAGTTCAAATAGAGTTGACATTTTTATAGCTGCTGACCATGTATATATTTTAAAGTTTATTTTAAATTTTACTGTTTAAAAATCTCCATTTTCCAAAGCTGTGACTGTCAGACTAAAGACGATCTCAGTTTTAATGCTCCAATGATCTTCCTTAAGCTTTTAGTCTGTACTAGTTGCATGCCTAATGTGTATGTGTGCATCATTTTAAAATTGTCTACAAGTTTTACTGTACATAATCTGTACAAATGGAAATATTATTTTAAGAAATGCTTTTGTGTATTTTTTTACTATAAATGAAACATTTTATATAGATTAATAGAGACGGATTATGAAGTGTCCACTGCTTTGCTTTCACGATTTTATTCTGTTTTTACATTAAAATTTGTTACAGTAACTTGATTTTGACTTGTTTATATAAAATAGAATTTCTGTTACGTATTTTAGTTCTTTTACCCTCTGAACAATATGTACTAAGATGAAAAATAGTTAGGTGGGGGGGGGGGTTAACGTTTATTAGTTGAAGACAATGTGTAGTTTTAAATGTTCAGGTGTAAAATTAACTAAAAAAAAGCTGTCAAGGGGACACTAAGTTTTCAATGATTGACAAATTTTAAATTTGATTTCTTGGGATCTTAAACTCTTACGATTAAATCAACGGAAAATAAGTTTCAGTAAATGTAGATAAATGGATGGAGTCTAAAATGGATGGGCGGAGGGTACTAATGATTTGACCAATAGTTAAAGGGAAAAGTACATTTTGAAAATTGAACTATTTTTGACAACTTGTAGTTTATTTTGAAATAATTGAGTCAAAAATCAACTTGAATTTAAACAAATGAACTCCCTATATAGGCGCCTGTCTGTAAGGATATATAATTAAAATAATTTTTATTGATACAATCAAAAAGAAAATTCAGTTTGACTACAATTGACAACCTCAGTGTAACTACTGTAGAATAACAATATAGATGAAAAATTCGAACAACACTCACACACGAAACACACACTCACAACCAGCGCTTTATGAATTAGACTTCTATGTACGCTACGTCTCGATAACAACCAGATGATCTTGTAACTCTCCGACTGAAAGTGGGATAAAGGAGTTTTAAAATCTTTGTTTTAGTTCTAATGGAAAGGAGCCGACCACTTTGTTCCGATCTGATGTAACAGTGGTTTAATGGGTGCAGGTTGTCTTTAACAATCGTGTTTTGGAAAGGCATCTCTCATGAAAAAGTTCAAGAGATGGTAGCAATGTTCGAGTTATATACGATGCTTTTTTTAATTAGTCTATTTAGTCTAAGTCTTTGTGCCAGTGAAGTATTACCATACGTGCAGATGCTGCTGATGGTTGCTGTATAGAAAAAGTTTTTTGTTTTGTCGATGTTAAATTTTCTTAGCTTTCTGAGGTAGAAAAGTCGTTTGTGAATTTTTGTGGTATTTATATTCTTGTGCTTGTTCTACGGTTGGTTGTTTCTGAATTTCTGCAATATGGCCTTTGCTTCCTAAAATCAATTTCTTTACCTTCTAGAACAAAATGTAAGGACTTTATTAGTCAATTTTAGTGATTCAATATTGTTAAAATCTGAAGTACACACATTAAAGTAAAATACGAAACGGTTCTCTCTTGAGACTAGAATATTCTACACCAAATGTACATGGTCTTTAAAAATTGTTTCAAGTTAATCTGGTTCGCTGACCACGAGAGAATGTCACCAGAATTAAATATCCGACAACGATCTTCAACCAGCAGCGGCAAGCAATCTGTAGGACCACATTTTTAACATTGTCAGGTTGTAACATATGTGTAGCTAAGAACATTCAATATTGATATTACAACAAATAGTGTAACTTGCTTACCACCAGTTTTGGTCTAGCACAGAGGTTTTCAAACGTTTTTGATCTGGGGACCCCTTTATATTCTCAAAACTGGACCTCCAAGTAGGGAAAAAAGCTACATAAATGCATAGTATATAAATAAAAAATGTAAAAAAAAAAACAAGGTTACAAAGATAGTTTGTGTGGAAACGCAAACTGAAAATCGGCCCCTTGGGGTCCACCCAGGCAGGTAAAAAGGCAGGTTTCAATATTATCCGAATGAAATTCTATTAAAGACTAATGACAGAGAAGAATGGAGAAAAAAGGTTAACAGATCTTCTGTGTTGCCCCAGCGGTCCAGCAGACCAAAGTATAGGTGAAAGTGAATGTGAGCCTGGCCTCACTGATGACTTATAATGAATATCTAATTGATCTAATTGTTTGTAAAGGGTCAATCTCTTAGTCCTCAAGAAAAAAACATTTCCTTTGGTTAGTGTTCAATTATATTCTGTGTGTGTGTGTATATATCAGTTCACGCTATAATATGAAAAACTACTGATTAATTGTTGTTTTAAACTATGTTCAACTTATATGCATACTAAATAGATTTTTTTCGCTTTAAAAAAAAGTAAACATTTTTTGTGAGTAAATATTACTTACTATAACTGAACCTACATAACTTAACAATACAAATGTAAAATTTAAAAAATTGGACAAAAAAATCTACAACCGTTTGCATAAATGTGTTATAAATATGGTAAAAGGTAGTTTCACCTAATAATAAAACCTCCCGTGTCTGTTACTATTAATAGTGAATAGTTGTTAAAGTGGTGTACATAAGTGATTTTAAAAATTCGACTTTTCGCTTTCTGAAAAGAAAAAAGTAGCCGTTGCATCAGAACTTTGAATATTATGATGTCGGATTTTCACTATCTTTTCTAGTTTACGAGATCTAAATAAGACGGACGGACAGACGGACGGACAGACATTCCACACAAAACTAATAGCGTCTTTTACCCTTTTGGGGGCAGCTAAAAATCAGTTTGTTGGAGTGTTTATTGAAATTATAATTTTTGTTTAAAATAAATAAATAAAACAGAAACAATGACTTGGACAAACGTGAAATTTTATGTTTGTAAAAAGTACGATCACAAGTTTCTAGTCAGTTTCTTTAGTTGTGGAGGCTCATAACGTCACTACATCCACGTTTTACCAAATAAGACGGTAAGGTAGTCAACAACTTCTGTACGATGAACCATCATGCAGGATATAAAATTGGAAGCTGTTTTAAAAGTTGTTGGGTATCTTTTTTCAAATATTAAAGTTCCAGGTTTTATGTATATTCAATAAGCTACTCCTGTATTAGAATGGATTCATCTGCGATTAGGATCGGAGTTTGTCCGCGCTAAATGGTTCAAGACCTAGTCGGGATTCGCCAAGTAAGGAATGTCTTCAAATCTTTGATTTAGGTCGTCATACAGTAGTGAGGGGCGAGTTGATTAGTATTAAAATATCGATCGTAGAGACTGGATTTTAGCGAAGAAAATTTTTCATCTTTTTTCGGACCCCCTACAGTCATCTCGAAGACCATTGGGGTCTAATAGATTGTTTGAGTCATTTACACAGGTCAGGATAACCCTTTCCCTGCATTTATATCAATTCTGTGCCGTTACCATTCAGACCAAGTATAATGTAAAGTTGTAAATAGTTTATTATGAAATGAAAACATTCAACTTTACAGTTACAATAACATAGTGGGGAGGGTGACATTAAAAAGTTGTATATAAAACATACAAACAGAAGTAAAGAGTACGTTGGCTTTCCCAGTTGTACCGCAGATCTGGACAACGAAGAAACCTTACAAATGAACTAGTACCTTTATAGGCTATACAAAGTTTTTGCTTGAAAATAAAGTAGCTCGATAACTAATAGAAGACGTCGAGTGTAGGAAAGATGCAACGATGTAAACATGTGTACATCAGTTCTATTGGTAGTTCCGCCATTGAAGTGTTTTTTTTTAACAACACAATCTCACTATTCGTAATTGAAGGTGGGTCACACACTGTCCTTGTTGAGTAATCTAAACAACACTCGACTAGGTCTAAAGTAGTCACTCAAAATAGTCTATGACCAAACTGTGAGCAACAAAGCTAGGGTCTGGGATTCACCTCTTAGCCGTGACTCATCTACATTTATAGTGAACTCTCTATATATTGACATCTTACACACTAAAATTGAGTTGTCAGGAGATCCTGTTTTTTTTATAGTGTCATTTTCGCGAGGCCTTTGTATAGGTCAAACAGTGAGACTGGACTTGAAGGTTATTTCCACTTTTTAAAATATACATTTCGTTTGTATCTATTTGGTATTGAGTCTAGGAACCTGTCAACTATTTAGCATAATGTGTAGCTAAACTTTAATTCTTCAATAGTTAATCAATTCTAAATACTGTGTAGTATAGCTAGTAAGGATATGAGAAACACGCGTGATAAAATTGTTATTGTTATCTTTAAAACTGGTTAACAAACAGTACTGAACAGAAAGGTTGGTGTTATAGAGAAGGCTTCCTGTACGTGACCTATTTGATCAGAAGAGTCGTGCTAATTGAAAATACAAATACATATGTCAGTTCTAAAATTTTAACATTTGAATGAAAATTTTTTTTTTGTTTTGGTATTATACGACTTACGGGATTATCTTTGGCGTTTACAAAAATAGATGAATAAATGTAATAGATAAATATATTTCATGACATGACTATTGACTGGAGTCTCCACGCGGTGCAAGCAGTTTATCAAATCAGAAAACAAACAAACACAAGTAGATACAAATATCAAGAGAATAGTAACAAGACACAAGTAGATACAAATATCAAGAGAATAGTAACAAGACACAAGTAGATACAAATATCAAGAGAATAGTAACAAGACACAAGTAGATACAAATATCAAGAGAATAGTAACAAGACACAAGTAGATACAAATATCAAGAGGATATTAACAAGTGTTAAAATGAACTTTCATATTATCTTTTTTTTTTTGCGTGTGAAATTTCCATACCCCCCCCCCCCACCACACACACATATTGTGATTTCCCCCCCCCCCCCCCACATGAAGAAAACTCTACACTCCAGTAACGTTGTTTCATAAGTGGTCCTAACAGTACAACAGACTGAGAGTGTGTTTATCTCTTGACATAGTCACCTTTGACTAGATCTCTGTGTAGATTGTCATTGTGTTCACAGTTTTTGTTGTGTATTCCTTCCACAGCCCACAACTTGCCTACTCCGTAGCCGGACAGAGTTGTTCTGGGAATGCGAGATAGACAGATGAAATACAATTTAAATGATCACGTGAAAGGTAATCTTTTTGTTTTACAAAGCTTATATAGACTCACTTCGTCTGTCAGTCTGTCTCTCTGTCTGTCTGGTAAAAAATAGTTTGTAAACGTTATTTCTCCCACAACCAATCAAGCTGAAATTTTGCGCAGTTATTTCTTTTATTGGCAACAAAAGAATCAATTTTTTAAAAAATTGACCAACTAGCTAATTAACTATTGAGCTAATTAACTATTAATAATTAATTATATTGTTTGGTATCTTGAACAAGGGATAGACATTGTACTTCACTGAAGTGGTGGTATTAGCCAAATTAGTCCCCTTTTTAGGTTGCCGCTTTAAAGTACGTTTGTAATAAATTATTCAATTTTATATTTTCATAGGCACTTCACTAGCAGAGTGTTCAGTATGTCGGCTTGAGACGTCATGAGTTTGAATTTAAGTCGATACTTTTGTTTTTCAAAAAAAGCTTTCAGTCGTAATTACTTGCAAATAAAAATTGACTGCTCTGTATGTTTCCATAGGGCTAAGTGTAAACATAGAATGATGGTCATACAAAATACTAAAGGCCTGTAACTGCTTTCAAAAACACACGGTCATTGACCTTTGAAATTTGCATATGCGAAATATTAATTTTAAATATTATTATTATTATGTTAAAACGAACTACAATTCATTCTCTGACACTGCCAGGGTCGAGTTTCGTTAGAGAGATACAAAATTCATTGTAGTCTCTCAATATGGTCACTGAGAAATTTTCTGATGTTGTGGCAGGTCTGCAGCAATACTACCCTCTGACAGGAAACGAGAATCTTCTTAGGAATGTTAAGGGCCTTAAAGGCATCTGTGAGGTCTGTTGTCATTATCCCCTCAGTTGATATAACAACAGGGTATATTGTTATGTTACATAACTTCCATAACCGCTTAACCTGCAAGCTTAGTTTACCATATTTTCTTTGAATTAAAAACCTTTCTGTATCTTTATCTCAATTATTCTAAACCATAGACAACAAACCCACAAACCCACAAACCCACAAACACACAAACACACAAACCCACAAACCCACAGAGAGCGGCCGGTAGCTCGAATGTTCATTGGGCTAGAAATAACGTTTCGACATTTCAACAAAAGGAAGAGATAATAGTCTTCTAACATATGTAGTCTTACAAGTAGAACTTAACATTCTTTGAGTTCTGTGCAAGGTCCTCACCAATCGGAGGCTGCCTAGATTGCCTATGTTTAAAGCCGGCTCTGATAGTAATAGTAGTAGTAGTAGTAGTAGTAGTAGTAGTTAGTAGTATAAGAGTTAATGAAGTAACACTTAATTTCTTTGTACACAGGTGCTCTTCTCAAATCAACATGGGACATTACAAAAGTACTTCTCTGATGACTTTCTAGATTTCATCCAACTGACAGAACTACAGATGCATTTATACATAAAATAAAAACAAGCTCTAGCTCCACACATGATTTAGAGCTGGCATCAAATACTCTTTGAGCATCCTCACAAAATATAAATATACAAGTGTCCTTCAAAATGAACTAGCAGTCCTCAGTTGCTAGATAAATGGATATGTATCATCTAAACACCTCCGCTTCTAACTCGTCATACTTTGACACTTCCAAGAAATCTAAAGCAGACAATTTCAAAGAAGCTGCATATAATAATGATCCGCCCTCTAGCGATCGTCCCTCCTATAAGAATGTCGCACAGCCGCCACAGACACATCCAGAAACAGAAGTTTATTCTAGACTTACCTCTGTGGTAAATCATTATGAGTTTCTGCCCCCTGTACAAAGCAGTTATTCAAGGTCCACTCCGTCCGCACTGCAGAAGATGGCCGGTAAGAAATGTGTTATTCTGGCCGTGTGCTGTATTGTAGCTGGTATCGCCGTAGTTTTGGCCACATCACTAGCTACATTTATTGTATTGGGAAATTCACTGGATGAGAACTTCAATGACAAATTTTCTTCCCTATTCAAACTTAATGATGACTCAAAGACTGAATTTTTAAATACTATTGATACTATGTGTAGCGACTGCAACCAAACGGTGGAAGCGGATTTAACGATTTTCTACTTAAATCGATGTTACTGTCTCTACAACAAGACACTGTCATGGAACTCCGCTAAAAGGTTTTGTCTCGGCAAAGGAAATGGTGTCCATTTAGCAGAAATCTATAACAAGGAGACCAACGACTTTCTTACCACCCTCTTTCGTGCCGCACAGGTCAATCAATCGATCTGGCTTGGTGGTACTAACCTAATCAACAAGGATATATGGTTGTGGAACTACACAGGCATACCAATAGAGGTGTTTCAGCCCAGGCAATGGGGTGATGGGGAACCAACCGGTAAAGTTCCTGGCACGGAAGTGAAAGAGAATTGCCTGGATTTGATCTATATTAGCAATGGACCGTATCGCTGGAACGATGCTCCTTGTGGGAGAGGTTATATTAAAGCTTTTTTGTGTGGTTCATTAGCCATCAAGTCAAAATGTTTATGTTAATTTCATTGTCTAGAGAGAATGTAAAAAGAGAAAATAAAGAGAGAAAGAAAGAAAATAAAAGAGAGAAAGAAATACAAAGAGGAATGTAACGCAGAGAGAGAGAGAGAAGAAGAAGAAAAGTTGAAAAAAATAGAAAGAGGAGAGAGAGACACACACACACACACACAAATAGAAAGAGAAGATAGAAAGAAAGGGAAAACATTTTCTTAATTTGTTTACAAACATTGAACTAAATGGTGCAAAAACTTTTGGATAAACACTGATCTTCATTTTTAAATAATAAACCTTTTTTGCAGAAATGAAAAAATATGTTTCACTTTAGTGTTCTCTTATGTAGTTCAGTGTTCTCTTATGTAGTTCAGTGTTCTCTTATGTAGCTCAGTGTTATCTTATGTAGTTCAGTGTTATCTTATGTAGTTCAATGTTCTCTTATGTAGCCCAGTGTTCTCTTATGTAGTTCAGTGTTCTCTTATGTAATTCAGTGTTCTCTTATGTAGCCCAGTGTTCTCTTATGTAGTTCAGTGTTATCTTATGTAGTTCAATGTTCTCTTATGTAGTTCAGTGTTCTCTTATGTAGCCCAGTGTTCTCTTATGTAGCCCAGTGTTATCTTATGTAGTTCAATGTTCTCTTATGTAGTTCAGTGTTCTCTTATGTAGCCCAGTGTTCTCTTATGTAGTTCAGTGTTCTCTTATGTAGTTCAATGTTCTCTTATGTAGCTCAGAGTTATCTTATGTAGTTCAGTGTTCTCTTATGTAGCCCAGTGTTCTCTTATGTAGTTCAGTGTTATCTTATGTAGTTCAGTGTTATCTTATGTAGTTCAATGTTCTCTTATGTAGCTCAGTGTTATCTTATGTAGTTCAGTGTTATCTTATGTAGTTCAATGTTCTCTTATGTAGCTCAGTGTTATCTTATGTAGTTCAGTGTTATCTTATGTAGTTCAGTGTTATCTTATGTAATTCAGTGTTCTCTTATGTAGCTCAGTGTTATCTTATGTAGTTCAGTGTTATCTTATGTAGTTCAATGTTCTCTTATGTAGCTCAGTGTTATCTTATGTAGTTCAGTGTTATCTTATGTAGTTCAATGTTCTCTTATGTAGCTCAGTGTTATCTTATGTAGTTCAGTGTTATCTTATGTAGTTCAGTGTTATCTTATGTAATTCAGTGTTCTCTTATGTAGCTCAGTGTTATCTTATGTAGTTCAGTGTTATCTTATGTAGTTCAATGTTCTCTTATGTAGCTCAGTGTTATCTTATGTAGTTCAGTGTTATCTTATGTAATTCAGTGTTCTCTTATGTAGCTCAGTGTTATCTTATGTAGTTCAGTGTTATCTTATGTAGTTCAATGTTCTCTTATGTAGCTCAGTGTTATCTTATGTAGTTCAGTGTTATCTTATGTAGTTCAGTGTTATCTTATGTAATTCAGTGTTCTCTTATGTAGCTCAGTGTTATCTTATGTAGTTCAGTGTTATCTTATGTAGTTCAGTGTTATCTTATGTAGTTCAGTGTTATCTTATGTAGTTCAATGTTCTCTTATGTAGCCCAGTGTTCTCTTATGTAGTTCAGTGTTCTCTTATGTAATTCAGTGTTCTCTTATGTAGCCCAGTGTTCTCTTATGTAGCCCAGTGTTCTCTTATGTAGCCCAGTGTTCTCTTATGTAGTTCAATGTTCTCTTATGTAGCCCAGTGTTCTCTTATGTAGTTCAGTGTTCTCTTATGTAGCCCAGTGTTCTCTTATGTAGCCCAGTGTTCTCTTATGTAGTTCAGTGTTCTCTTATGTAGCCCAGTGTTCTCTTATGTAGCCCAGTGTTCTCTTATGTAGTTCAATGTTCTCTAATGTAGTTCAATGTTCTCTTATGTAGCCCAGTGTTCTCTTATGTAGTTCAGTGTTCTCTTATGTAGCTCAGTGTTCTCTTATGTAGCCCAGTGTTCTCTTATGTAGTTCAGTGTTCTCTTATGTAGCCCAGTGTTCTCTTATGTAGTTCAGTGTTCTCTTATGTAGTTCAGTGTTCTCTTATGTAGTTCAATGTTCTCTTATGTAGTTCAGTGTTCTCTTATGTAGCCCAGTGTTCTCTTATGTAGTTCAGTGTTCTCTTATGTAGCCCAGTGTTCTCTTATGTAGTTCAGTGTCCTCTTATGTAGTTCAGTGTTCTCTTATGTAGTTCAATGTTCTCTTATGTAGTTCAGTGTTCTCTTATGTAGCCCAGTGTTCTCTTATGTAGTTCAGTGTTCTCTTATGTAGCCCAGTGTTCTCTTATGTAGTTCAGTGTTCTCTTATGTAGTTCAGTGTTCTCTTATGTAGTTCAGTGTTCTGTTATGTAGTTCAGTGTTCTCTAATGTAGTTCAATGTTCTCTTATGTATTTCAGTGTTCTCTAATGTAGTTCAATGTTCTCTTATGTAGTTCAATGTTCTCTTATGTAGCCCAGTGTTCTCTTATGTAGTTCAGTGTTCTCTTATGTAGCCCAGTGTTCTCTTATGTAGCCCAGTGTTCTCTTATGTAGTTCAGTGTTCTCTTATGTAGCCCAGTGTTCTCTTATGTAGCCCAGTGTTCTCTTATGTAGTTCAATGTTCTCTAATGTAGTTCAATGTTCTCTTATGTAGCCCAGTGTTCTCTTATGTAGTTCAGTGTTCTCTTATGTAGCTCAGTGTTCTCTTATGTAGCTCAGTGTTCTCTTATGTTGCTCAGTGTTCTCTTATGTAGTTCAGTGTTATCTTATGTAGTTCAGTGTTCTCTTATGTAGTTCAGTGTTCTCTTATGTAGTTCAGTGTTCTCTTATGTAGTTCAGTGTTCTCTTATGTAGTTCAGTGTTCTCTTATGTAGTTCAGTGTTCTCTTATGTAGTTCAGTGTTCTCTTATGTAGTTCAGTGTTCTCTTATGTAGTTCAGTGTTCTCTTATGTAGCCCAGTGTTCTCTTATGTAGTTCAGTGTTCTCTTATGTAGTTCAATGTTCTCTTATGTAGCCCAGTGTTCTCTTATGTAGTTCAGTGTTCTCTTATGTAGCCCAGTGTTCTCTTATGTAGCCCAGTGTTCTCTTATGTAGTTCAATGTTCTCTAATGTAGTTCAATGTTCTCTTATGTAGCCCAGTGTTCTCTTATGTAGTTCAGTGTTCTCTTATGTAGCTCAGTGTTCTCTTATGTAGCTCAGTGTTCTCTTATGTAGTTCAGTGTTATCTTATGTAGTTCAGTGTTCTCTTATGTAGTTCAGTGTTCTCTTATGTAGTTCAGTGTTTTCTTATGTAGTTCAGTGTTCTCTTATGTAGTTCAGTGTTCTCTTATGTAGTTCAGTGTTCTCTTATGTAGCCCAGTGTTCTCTTATGTAGCCCAGTGTTCTCTTATGTAGTTCAGTGTTCTCTTATGTAGTTCAGTGTTCTCTTATGTAGCCCAGTGTTCTCTTATGTAGTTCAGTGTTCTCTTATGTAGTTCAGTGTTCTCTTATGTAGTTCAGTGTTTTCTTATGTAGCCCAGTGTTCTCTTATGTAGTTCAGTGTTCTCTTATGTAGCCCAGTGTTCTCTTATGTAGTTCAGTGTTCTCTTTTGTAGTTCAGTTTTCTCTTATGTAGTTCAGTGTTCTCTTATGTAGTTCAGTGTTCTCTTATGTAGCCCAGTGTTCTCTAATGTAGTTCAATGTTCTCTTATGTAGTTCAGTGTTCTCTTATGTAGCCCAGTGTTCTCTTATGTAGTTCAGTGTTCTCTTATGTAGCCCAGTGTTCTCTTATGTAGTTCAGTGTTCTCTTATGTAGTTCAGTGTTCTCTTATGTAGTTCAGTGTTCTGTTATGTAGTTCAGTGTTCTCTAATGTAGTTCAATGTTCTCTTATGTAGTTCAGTGTTCTCTAATGTAGTTCAATGTTCTCTAATGTAGTTCAATGTTCTCTTATGTAGTTCAGTGTTCTCTTATGTAGCCCAGTGTTCTCTTATGTAGCCCAGTGTTCTCTTATGTAGTTCAGTGTTCTCTTATGTAGTTCAGTGTTCTCTTATGTAGCCCAGTGTTCTCTTATGTAGTTCAGTGTTCTCTTATGTAGTTCAGTGTTCTCTTATGTAGTTCAGTGTTTTCTTATGTAGCCCAGTGTTCTCTTATGTAGTTCAGTGTTCTCTTATGTAGCCCAGTGTTCTCTTATGTAGTTCAGTGTTCTCTTTTGTAGTTCAGTTTTCTCTTATGTAGTTCAGTGTTCTCTTATGTAGTTCAGTGTTCTCTTATGTAGCCCAGTGTTCTCTAATGTAGTTCAATGTTCTCTTATGTAGTTCAGTGTTCTCTTATGTAGCCCAGTGTTCTCTTATGTAGTTCAGTGTTCTCTTATGTAGCCCAGTGTTCTCTTATGTAGTTCAGTGTTCTCTTATGTAGTTCAGTGTTCTCTTATGTAGTTCAGTGTTCTGTTATGTAGTTCAGTGTTCTCTAATGTAGTTCAATGTTCTCTTATGTAGTTCAGTGTTCTCTAATGTAGTTCAATGTTCTCTAATGTAGTTCAATGTTCTCTTATGTAGTTCAGTGTTCTCTTATGTAGCCCAGTGTTCTCTTATGTAGCCCAGTGTTCTCTTATGTAGTTCAGTGTTCTCTTATGTAGTTCAGTGTTCTCTTATGTAGCCCAGTGTTCTCTTATGTAGTTCAGTGTTCTCTTATGTAGTTCAGTGTTCTCTTATGTAGTTCAGTGTTTTCTTATGTAGCCCAGTGTTCTCTTATGTAGTTCAGTGTTCTCTTATGTAGCCCAGTGTTCTCTTATGTAGTTCAGTGTTCTCTTTTGTAGTTCAGTTTTCTCTTATGTAGTTCAGTGTTCTCTTATGTAGTTCAGTGTTCTCTTATGTAGCCCAGTGTTCTCTAATGTAGTTCAATGTTCTCTTATGTAGTTCAGTGTTCTCTTATGTAGCCCAGTGTTCTCTTATGTAGTTCAGTGTTCTCTTATGTAGCCCAGTGTTCTCTTATGTAGTTCAGTGTTCTCTTATGTAGTTCAGTGTTCTCTTATGTAGTTCAGTGTTCTGTTATGTAGTTCAGTGTTCTCTAATGTAGTTCAATGTTCTCTTATGTAGTTCAGTGTTCTCTAATGTAGTTCAATGTTCTCTAATGTAGTTCAATGTTCTCTTATGTAGCCCAGTGTTCTCTAATGTAGTTCAATGTTCTCTTATGTAGTTCAGTGTTCTCTTATGTAGCCCAGTGTTCTCTTATGTAGTTCAGTGTTCTCTTATGTAGCCCAGTGTTCTCTTATGTAGTTCAGTGTTCTCTTATGTAGTTCAGTGTTCTCTTATGTAGTTCAGTGTTCTGTTATGTAGTTCAGTGTTCTCTAATGTAGTTCAATGTTCTCTTATGTAGTTCAGTGTTCTCTAATGTAGTTCAATGTTCTCTAATGTAGTTCAATGTTCTCTTATGTAGCTCAGTGTTCTCTTATGTCTAATCAATATTTAAATTGTTTGTTTGCTTTACTTACCGTAAAGTGGAATTTATTATTTAGCCTATTTTAAGATACCAAAGGCATCTATATAAATGTTACAAAAGTTCCACAAACCATTGGACAATATATATTTATATCCGTGTTTGTTTGTGTGTGTGTCCGTTTTAGATCTCAAATACTAAAAGTGATCATTACATTTTTTAATTTTATATTTCTAACATGCAAGGATTAGTTGTTGTTTTTATTACTGATACACAATTTAGAAATATTTAAATTAAATATTTAACCTTTTAATTTAAAGTAAACCATTTTAAAGACTTTAATTTATAATAGTTTTTCAGATCAAAATGTTAACATTTCAATATCACACATACAAAATGGCAATGTAACTTTATAACAAATAAATTCATACATGTTTGTCTTGCTGTAGTCAAGTTTCATACTCATGTAAGTTGTAACTTAATTGTTATATAAATATATTTAATATAAATACAAAAGCTAATCTAAGGGTGAGAACAGCATAATGATATATCTCAATACAGCAGGAATAATTGCCCTTTTTATGTATAAAACAAAATTACTTAAATAATCACTAATTGATTAATGTATTGGATAACTTATTTATTTATTGTCATCTACTAGGAAATACTTTTTAAAATCATCTCGATCCGAAAATGGGAAGTGTGAGAAAAACGTGTAGAAAACGTAATAAGGGAAATAACTCCAAATATACAGCGATGTCCTCAATAAGGGGGACTTATTTCCCTTTTTCGATTTCCAACAAGATAAATGATAGTTAAATTTTTTTTTTTGTTATTCATGTTTTGCTTATCACTATAAATCATTGTGTACAATTTCAATTTGATACGAGAATGGGTATGTGAGAAAAAGCGAGTACAAAAAAGTGTACCAGACAGTGCAAGTATTTTGATATAAGCTTTGTAAATAATGAAATCTTAATTTTTAATGTTTGTGATCTACGCCATTGGTTCCCAGACTTTTTTGTCTCGTAGACCCCTTACCGTGTTTTCTGGTTGTCCTTTTAACGTCCCTGCTTAAGTCATACTGCAATTGTTGAACATTCCTTAACTTTAAATTATACATTTCTTTCAAAACTAATTTATATCCAGTGGCTCGAAGGGTGAAAACGTAATCGAAGGCGACATTAAAAGTTTCACCAGTGCTCAAAAATAAAGTATCAACAAACTTCAAATTGAAACCAATTAAAATAAAAGTTAATGTGTGGTATTACTTACGATCACCAAAAACACAGGAAACGTTTTGTTGGGTTGGCAAGCTTACTATTCGCTACGGATATTTTGTTTTATATAGGCATTATGTGGGGATTATGTTGGGCTTATATAGGGATTAAATAGGGATTACTTGTTGAATTAAGCAGTCCTTCAAAACATTAAATATTAATTAATCTTAAGAATCATTGTAAACGTTTTCTTTAAGAGCAGTTTCTCGTGGATTTCTTGATCCAGAATAAATCGAACTATGCCGATAAAACAATACTTCATTGCCAAACAAGATTGAATCTGTCAGTTGTATAGAGAAATGTGTTTTTTTGCAGAAATATGATGTTTCAAAGAATTACATAAGAATTAAGAAAAATTTGACTACATTCCAACAGAGCTCAAGAATATAGTGAACTCTTTTCTACAAATTCATTAACAACCGATGGGTTGGAGCTTGCATGGATAGTTTTCAAGAAGCCACAACAAACGGAGGAGCTGGAATTGAATGGCTCACTGGAGAAAAACTAAATAAGAAATTAGGTTTAATTAATTAAATTGGTGAGCACTTTGTCAACCATAGAGAAGAAATGGGAGCACTGGAGCTAGCAAATTATCCAATTAGACCAAAAAGTCAGATTGTCTTCCAGACCAATGTAAGAAGTACAAAGAACAGTCCTCCAAAGTAAAAAAAACAAACTCTGATACTTTCTAAATGAAGCATCTCAAGATGGCTGCCTGGTTGTGTGGTATGTGCTCTGTACTAACGTTTGGTGGTCACGTTCCACTCCCATCTCCCGTCTGGAGGTTTGGGCTAGGATGTAATTATCTACAGAATCTGAAACTTGTAAAACATTTTTTGACAAAACAAATTGTCTGCCTTTGTAGAGCTCAACAATTACAGGAAGAACACTAGAAGGAAATAAGAAAGCTGGCACACTTGCCAAATGTAAAAGAATAAATATACACTTGAAAATCGCACACTATCCGGAAGAAATTGAGAAGCTAATAATGACAGTAACAACGAGAAATGAACAAGAAATGCAAAAAGACGTCGCTGTTAAAACCTATCCAGACATGACCACTTCTTATGTTTCAGTTTCATATCAGAACCAAACACAACATTTTCCGGAAGCTGAGAATTGGGACCTTTGAATTTTACCCTGTGGAGTGTCACCAGAGAATGCCGACCACGTCTTAAAAAATGCAGTCTTAATCAAGTGGCCCGAACAAGACAATGGCCCCATAAAATACACTTGAAAATCTTTTAATGGCATCAGATATAGGTTCATGTAAGAGTTTTAACAACTTCTTCAACGGCTGGTAAAATTAATTAGTTTCCTATAGTGTGAGGTTTTCCGTATTTTACTATAAGTAAAGAGATTTTGTAAAATGCTCAGTAACTATCTTCTTCACAATATAAAGTCAAAGAGAGATTATGAGCGTGTATTCTGAGGGTTTTTCAAACCCTTATCTTTTTATCAGGGTGACATCATCTCTAATGATCCTACAGTGTAATTGATTTCATAGCGGCACATAAACATTCGCTTGTTTGACAAGGAAGGAATGAAGTCCTATTTCAAGTACTCAACAGCTGTACAGTCTACATTTTTTTTTTGGTTTAAATAGCGTAAATCTGTCGAATTGAGAGTAGTAATTATAAATTAAATAGATTTATTAAATTAAATATAACAATTTTTCATTCGAGCACCAGGATAAAAATTTAAAGGATTTCCTAAGGTGCAAATCATAAATGTGTGTATGAAATAATTCCATTAAATAAATACTAAAATTAAAGTCATCAAAGATTCATCATTGTAGACCCCGGAGTTCACTTTTTCCCTTTCATAGACCCCTTGGAAGTCTTCGTAGACCCATAGGGGTCTTATCTAAATGTCGAAATTTGAAAGAACCTTAGCAACAATCTTTCGCACGCACGCTCATCTTTACAAATCAGGAAATAAACAAGCTACTCCCCTCCCCTCCCAACACACTCTACGCACGAGACTTTAGTTTCGGTGGTGATATCCTGTTTCTCCGGTATGTCTAGTGGTTACTCACACTCAGGACTGACGCACACAAGACTACTTACACCCGGACACTCACATCCAAGACCAGAAATACATTTAAGTAAGCGGAGACCCTGAAAAGGATATTAGTTAAGGCCTCTTCTCTCTTTGGAAACTAAAAATGCACTTAGTAAATATCACCGTAATATAAGCCATTATAAGCGTAATATTTTCTGGAAGAAAGAACCATGATCTTGCTACGTTTATTTTTTAATGTTACTGTACATTAAACAAACTGTAAAAACTTTTATTAGCCATATATATTAAAACCTTGGTTTAGTACATTAATTTTGTAATTAAAACAGACTGTTGTAGTCAGAGACAAGGTCTAGAACCTAGTAAAGGGGTTAAGGCAATCTTTTCGATTACATTTTAATGTTAAACTTCTCTAGTTAAAATATACTCATATGCTCATTACATAACAACAACAAAAAACAAAACAAATCTCCGATTGACATTATAAGTTCTTTAGTTTGAAGTGGCTTGTTGACCTCGCTTCAACGAGTCTCAGCTACAAATTATCTTCACTACTGGGAATGTGTTTCTGGACCTTTTTTTAAAACCTATACATTGTCCAATGTCTACTATTAGCTTGCAAACTTAGGGGTGGGTCAACACTTCACCTTCATCTTCACGGAGTCGAAAACGGCTCTAACTATTTTCCTAGAAATATGACCGTTTATGAACACACACAAAAAATAGCTAACTTGCCACACCTTGAAAACTCTGGTTTAACTGTTATAATTTTTCAAAATATAATACAGGAAATTTGGCTATTTAGAGCGCACGCTTTCAGCGGGTACAAACTTGACTTGAATGTTTGTTGTTTTTCTAGATTTGTTTGTTCCAGAACTCTATAGAAAGAGAAATGAATCGAGTGAACTGCTCAACTTGATCAATGACTCTGAATGATAGCTTCAAACTCTCGAACTCGTCGTTAAAAAAAATAAAGAAATGGCAATAATTGTCTCTTTCTTTAGAATACATATTTGTCTTTAAAAGTTTGTTTAGTTCGTGGAGGTCCAAGAAGATAAAGCCGTGAAGGGTGAGGCCGTGAAGGGTGAGGCCATGGAGGGTGAGGCCATGAAGGGTGAGGCCATGGAGGGTGAGGCCATGAAGGGTGAGGCCATGGAGGGTGAGGCCATGGAGGTTGAGGCCGTGAAGGGTGAGGCCATGGAGGTTGAGGCCATGGAGGGTGAGGCCATGGAGGTTGAGGTCGTGAAGGGTGAGGCCATGGAGGGTGAGGCCATGGAGGGTGAGGCCATGGAGGGTGAGGCCATGGAGGTTGAGGCCATGGAGGGTGAGGCCATGGAGGGTGAGGCCATGAAGAGTGAGGCCATGAAGGCTGAGGCCATGGAGGTTGAGGCCTGAAGGGTGAGGCCATGGAGGGTGAGGCCATGGAGGTTGAGGTCGTGAAGGGTGAGGCCATGGAGGGTGAGGCCATGGAGGGTGAGGCCATGGAGGGTGAGGCCATGGAGGTTGAGGCCATGGAGGTTGAGGCCGTGGAGGGTGAGGCCATGGAGGGTGAGGCCATGGAGGGTGAGGCCATGAAGAGTGAGGCCATGAAGGGTGAGGCCATGGAGGTTGAGGCCGTGAAGGGTGAGGCCATGGAGGGTGAGGCCATGGAGGTTGAGGTCGTGAAGGGTGAGGCCATGGAGGTTGAGGCCGGAAGGGTGAGGCCATGGTTGTTGAGGCCGTGAAGGGTGAGGCCATGGAGGGTGATGCCGTGAAGGGTGAGGCCATGGAGGGTGAGGCCATGGAGGTTGAGGCCGTGGAGGGTGAGGCCATGAAGGGTGAGGCCATGGAGGGTGAGACCATGGAGGGTGAGGCCGTGAAGGGTGAGGCCATGAAGGTTGAGGCCGTGGAGGATGAGGCCATGGAGGGTGAGGCCGTGAAGGGTGAGGCCATGGAGGGTGAGGCCATGGAGGGTGAGGCCATGGAGGGTGAGGCCGTGAAGGGTGAGGCCATGGAGGTTGAGGCCGTGGAGGGTGAGGTCATGGAGGGTGCGGCCATGGAGGGTGAGGCCATGGAGGGTGAGGCCGTGAAGGGTGAGGCCATGAAGGTTGAGGCCGTGGAGGATGAGGCCATGGAGGGTGAGGCCGTGAAGGGTGAGGCCATGGAGGGTGAGGCCATGGAGGGTGAGGCCATGGAGGGTGAGGCCATGGAGGGTGAGGCCGTGAAGGGTGAGGCCATGGAGGTTGAGGCCGTGGAGGGTGAGGCCATGGAGGGTGCGGCCATGGAGGGTGAGGCCGTGAAGGGTGAGGCCATGAAGGTTGAGGCCGTGGAGGATGAGGCCATGGAGGGTGAGGCCGTGAAGGGTGAGGCCATGGAGGGTGAGGCCATGGAGGGTGAGGCCATGGAGGGTGAGGCCGTGAAGGGTGAGGCCATTGAGGTTGAGGCCGTGGAGGGTGAGGCCATGGAGGGTGCGGCCATGGAGGGTGAGGCCATGGAGGTTGAGGCCGTGGAGGGTGAGGCCATGGAGGGTGAGGCCGTGAAGGGTGAGGCCATGGAGTGTGAGGCCATGGAGGGTGAGGCCTTGGAGGGTGAGGCCTTGGAGGGTGAGGCCATGGAGGGTGAGGCCGTGAAGGGTGAGGCCATGGAGGTTGAGGCCGTAAAGGGTGAGGCCATGGAGGTTGAGGCCATGGAGGGTGCGGCCGTGGAGGGTGAGGCCGTGGAGGGTGAGGCCATGAAGGGTGAGGCCATGGAGGGTGAGGCC
>JAZGLO010005106.1:0-21373 GCA_036873155.1 Biomphalaria sudanica
CTGCAGACGCTTCGTAACCTTCTAGTTTATTGATATTTATATATAAGTGTGGAGTTCATCCCTTAGATAAGCTTTTTTACGGGATTTGTTGCATTTTATTTGTTTTATATTTTGCTTCTTAAATCTGTTGTGTTATACGTGTTATTTAGTGTTTGTGTGTGTCTCCAAAGTAGCGGTTTTTGGGTTGAATAGTTTCTGACGAGATCACAAAATGGTCTGTCGTAGTTCATTTAAATCTAGTCTTCTAAGTCACGTGGGTGAGAGGAAACGAGGGCTATTCGAGAGCTGTGTTACGTAAGGACGTGTGTTTGTTATATCTTGTTTAAGTATCATTTCATTTGTTTCTACATTCATCTACTTTCAAATCTTTGTGTAAAGGTTACATCACGTTTTATTGAATGGAGAATTGAATTCAAGTTCTACCTTAAAAAAATCTCTCTATATCATCTTAGTTCAGTTTCAAACTACAAAACACGAAACCTGAATGTGCATTTTGCTTCAGTCAACTTTTTGTATTTTATAGTTCATCATGACTATTTTCTATTTTTTGGGCTGAGAGGGCTAAAAGTGGCTGTGTTGGCCTGAAGCCTGTAACCCCAGAGTGGCCAAAAGTGGTTGTGTTTTGACCTGAGGCCTGTGACCTTCATTTTTGTTACACTGATGTGGGATTTCCCGAATTTGACACTAGATTGTGTATTTAGTTGTAACATCTGACAATGGCGGTTTGCCATACTATTTTTGAATGTGTAAATGTTTTGTAAAAATGTAACTTTTGTTTATTTTATGTTGAAAAAGCCAATGACTTGATGGCCAGTTTAATTTGCACATTTATTTGACTTTCTATAAGCTTCATGGAATCCCACTTCTAGTCATCTGTTCGGTAAAGCTGAATGCTAAGTTGAATTGCTCAGAGACAAGGCTAGAAAAATATGTCAAGTTTGGGAGTACCCCAGGATGCATAATATCAGGGTAAAAATATACTGCCTACAAATCATTTGAGGCTATATCGACTAATTAATCACAATATATAAAGTATATTAAAGATATACTTAGCCCAAAGATCTCCAGAGCAGGGCACACTTATCCGAGAACCCCAAGACACACAACCAATAACTAACAGAAAAATATATATATACAGTTCAAAACACAGGTCCAGTGGTCAAGTTGGTAACCCAGGAGCAAGTGGCAACTAAACACGGTCTACTTGCCTTTATATAAATTTCTTATGGGGAATCACTCCAGTCTTTACAAGTAATCAAAAATACTATTTTCCCCATTTGTGTCACAGATCCCTTAACTCAAGAAAACATCAAGAAACTAAAAGAAATACAAAAAAAAAGAGCAGTGAGATAATTAAAACAAACGAATAATCAATTTGAATAGAGTCACACCATTTGTAAAATCACTAAACTTAGAGACACTTCAGGACAGAAGAATATAAAGTAAAGTAGCTATACTACATTAAAACACTAAACCATCATTTACAAATAAAAAAACAAAACCTAATGAAATACTGAGAAAGACTCAAAGATAGAGGCACATTTGTTATTTCATACGCTAGCACAAATTCATAGGACTTAAGTATCTTCCTATTTCTGAAGTAACGTCTGTACTATATAAGTAGATGAGATGAGAATTTAGAGTTGAAACTCAGTTTGTGGTATACAATGTATGCTAGTACAAGTTGTTGTTAAAGGAGATATATTTGGTTCATATTTATTTTTAGAAATTGGTTTTTAAGCCTTAGGTTACTACCATTTGATTCATTATAACAATAATTATAATAATGATAATAATAATCTTTATTATCCATATAGAAATTTGGCTTACAAATTATGCATAATACCAAACAAAACATAATAAATATATAGATAGATTTGTCTATTATACCTTACGAAAATATATTATTCACATATTTCTTATATTGCGATATACATTTTACATGTACATTAATAACATTAATTTATTTCTTTTATACGCATATACATTTATGTTTATTTGATGACTGACCCACACAGTTGTATCAGTTTTTTTTTTATAAAGTCCACAGCCGCTTTCAAAGTATCCCCGAACTATTCACTTCACAGATTTGTAGGACTAGCTAACAAAGAATATAATCAAAGCGTCAGATTCCTATGAAGAAAGAAAGAAGACACTCCAGACCAGTGAAGGTTTGATTACATCGCCAACAAAGAAAGTCACTGTTCACGGCGACTCCATCCAGATATATAATATAATATCAAACGTTCGTTGAATCATATTCAAAAACAATATCACACACTCGACAGAGAAGTCTAGACAAAATATCCCCCCCCCTCTTAAACCTAATTGTTAGATGAAAAACAATTTTTAAAAAAAAATGGCTAAGATAAAGATGTCGACAATACTCCCTAAGAAACAAAAGGAGGTAACAAAATACACGTTTCTTCCAGAAAAGTTTTTTTTTTCTGTTTTCGAAACGTTTCTCCAGCGAAAGGTAAATAATGAGGTGAAGATGAACATTCAATTTTTTTTGGTTTTATTTTCAAGCTTCTAACTTGCTCTGAACCAGATCTACTTAGAGCTTTAGAATGTTATTTGGCGTGAAACACTTGCTCTGAACCAGATCTACTTAGAGCTTTAGAATGTTATTTGGCGTGAAACAATTCTAGAGCCCAGTGGGATGGAGTGAAGCGATTTTGATGGGACAACATTGTACTGTGTACATTCTCAACAGCATGACAATAAAACATCTTCATCGATTTGAAACATTTAACATCAAGAAGGTGCATAGAGTACAAGATGTGCACTGTAAACACTTTCTGGGTGTACAGAGATTATACGTACAGGTGTGTACAAGAGACGAACTTGTTACAGTCTCTAGAGAAGTGTACTTCTCTTATACAAATAGACATACTTTTCCTTTATCCAGAGAAATATTCATTGAAAATGTTCAATCTTGAGATCTTCTTTGATTCATAGTTTTCTTAGCCCAACCTTAATCCTCGTTATATGGTCTCATCACTTTTGTGGACACATTTGTGTGGGTGTGTGGTGTGGGGGGTTGGTGTTATATGGTCTCATCACTTTTGTGGACACATTTGTGTGTGTGTGTGTGGGTGGGGGGGTTGGTGTTTTATGGTCTCATCACTTTTGTGGACACATTTTTGTGTGTGTGTGTGGGTGGGGGGGGTTGGTGTTATATGGTCTCATCACTTTTGTGGACACATTTGTGTGGGTGTGTGTGGGTGGGGGGGTTGGTGTTATATGAGTGGTACCTTTTCAAAAGCTATTTATTTAAATAAGTTACTGGAGTCTAAATTCGATCGCTCGAACCTCCATGGTGGAAGGTTCATTGGATGGCCTCTGAGCTATTCAAATACGTATTTGAAAAAATAGGTTTTATAGTTATCTATTAGTTTCAAAATGTTAGCCAACGACACAATGCTATATGCTTATCTTCCCTTAACGTAGTACATTTTCTATCTATAAAACAAAATTAATTAACTTTGACTAAATGATTTAACTAATTTGTTAATTATTGGATTGACTCGTGCGTCGGTATCGACACTAAATAATTGTGCAAAGTTTCAACTTTATCCTAGAACAGGAAGTGGGAATAATCACGTGTAAAAGTTTCCACCTAGACAGAGTTAAAATAAACTTGGACAAAAAAAACCTTGGTATGACTACATAGAATGTTGTGATCACACAATGAGTGTCCATAAGTGTCATTCTCATCAACTTAGCGGTGATGTGATTGGATGGGAAGAGAGGCACTGTTTCTTCTTAAACACATTCACCGCTATGGAACGCTGGTTCCGTAAAGCCGTATTTTTTTTAAAATCCAGAACTTGAGTAATTCTCTACCCAAAAATACACAGATCCTTAGAAAGTTCAGATTTTGAAGCTAATAGCTCGTGACTCTTTTTACAAGCATAAAAGTATAGAATACAGTGTAGAAAAATATAAACGTATATATATTATAATGATAATAGTGTGTTTACATATAAGTAAAAAAAAAAATCTATTGCATGTGTACATTTCCAATTGTATGTGGACATAGACCTAGGCTGTGTTGTAACCGTCTGTTGGTATTGGATGTACTCCTGACTAACCAGTTTGTTTGTAGGGAATAGATTCCGTCTAGCTTCCAATGGTGTCTACACACACATACACACACAGTCTCACCTGTTCTCTCTATCAATTCTCTGTTTCTTGGTCCCTCACTAGTTTACATTGCTATATTGTGTTTCTCTCTCTCTCTCTCTCTCTCTCTCTCCTTCCCACACAAAAATTGCTTGTTTCAGTCTGCCTCTCTGTCTGTCTGTCTGTCCCTCTCTCTGTGTTTCTTCATAAACAAACCTTGCTTCTAAGTCCTCGGTTTCGTCTTTTGGTTCTATGTTCATTGCAAAACTATTTTCTCTGTATCTCCCACAACCAACTCTCTCCAACTCTTCCGTTAAGTTTCCATATCTATATATCTAGATACATTATTTATTTATATATATATATACGTCCCTATCACTGTATTATCTCCCCTGTAGCACTACCGTCTACCACTCACTTGACTAGATATTTCTCTCATACCGTAATATGCAATGAAGTGTGTACACATTGTTAACCTCATTATAGAGCGATCTTTCCTGCTTCAGTGTACACACTCACGTCTCACCAGACTGTGATGATACACACACACACAAGATATCTCTAATAGCATCCTCCTCCTCACCCGCAACAGAGATATTCAAATACACTTCAATCGTGGTCTGAGAAATATTTTGTTTGAATGTTGTTTGGAAACTTGCGATGTTTATGTTTTAACTTTGTGAGTAAAGACTGAACGAAACACAGTTCAAGTTATCTGGTAACAATGAGAATTGAGAATTGGCTAACACAATGTGAAGGTCATGAGCTTGAATCCTTGTTACTTTTTCAAGAATGGACAAAGTGGGACCTTAATGAAGGACAAAGTGGGACCTTAATGAAGGACAAAGTGGGACCTTAATGAAGGACAAAGTGGGACCTTAATGAAATAAACTATGTGCTGGACTCACAACTTCCTCGTCAACCAAATAAACAAATCATCTCTAACTCATCTCCTGATTTCATGTGAAAGAAACCTTTGACTTTAAACTTGTTCTCTTTTAGACAGTTTCTTATCCCCACCCATTTCAATATAAACACAATACTAACAATGTCTATTCTGATTCGATTCAGTTACAACTTCTTTCTATTCTAACCCATTCGTTGTGACTTCCTTTCCTTTCTTTTTTTTATCACTTTCTATTGTGATCCTTTTAAGTTTAAAAAAAAAAATTCTTCCTTTCTATGTGGCTTCCTTCTGATTTTATTAAGTTTGTTTTGATGCTTTCGAATTTTATACTTTATTTACAACCTTTCAAATTTAATCTCATTTCTTTCTTCTCTCGACCTTGTGATCTATGTGGTAGATGAGCTACAGGGTCACCTGTTTCTATGGCCCATGGTTAACGAGGGTGTCATGTGGCCAGCACAACGAACAACCGCCTTTACTTTTCACTAACTAATGTCATCGATTAGAGCTGCGTGGACTCAGAGACACCCTGAAGATCCCGAAAGTACAAAATCCCAGTCTTCACAGAGATTCAAACCCAAAGATCAAAGGTTCGGGAGCCAAGCGCTTAACCACTCAACCACCCGCTTCCCATTCCTTTCTTACATTTACACACATTTCATAATGTTCAGGTCGACTGCCGCTTGTATACAGCACACTACACATAGATATCGATATATCGGTTATAAAATGAAGTTATCAATAAAGTGTAGTCCGTTGTATTAGTGCCTGTTATATAGAATGCAAAGGTAAGAAGATCGAATGTTACAAAAAGGAGCTTACCTTGTAGAAAATAAAAAAAAACTAGAAGCTAGTATCCAGATGGGTGAGAATAGTAATCCTATATGTGGAGTTACGATGTATGCCAGGAATGCTTCAAAACTGTGTGTGTATTTGTTCAGGCGAGCAACTGATTCGAGTCACTTCGTTTGTGGGTAGCGTTCTCATTGCCAGTCTAGTTTCGTTATATCATGAGACCATTGAGCAACACGCCGCTGTCAATGGAGTTAAGGTAGAAAAAGAAATACAACTTCGCACAGTTAGCGTTCCACGCCAGAGTCAGGAGGAGTTACAACACATGCTACCTATGAAGAGTATTTTAAAAAATCTATTGTGACTTGCCAACTGGGAAACTTTTAAAACTGAGAATGTTTCAACGATTTTGTCTCGGTTGTAAATGCCTCACACACAGGCGCGCATCTGCTTTACATAAACACTTAGGATATGATAGAGTGCGTTCTTTTTATTAAATACTTTCGTTTGTTATCAGTTTGTTCCAAATTTTGATTCAGCCAATTGATAGTCACAACGTGAGAATACCGCAACAAAGTAAGCGAAGATCAAAAACTGTTTTGCTTGGATTGTTTATTACATATCTTTTGTTCAATATTCACAGCTCAAGATGGCAATTCAAGTGTTCATGATTCGGCCTTAATAATACGTTCTTGGGTTCATGAATTAAAATCCGAACAATATTGACAGAAAAACTAAGAAGATTTATAATTAGACAAATGAACCATTAAAAAATTTAGAAAAAGAGAAAGTTACAACAAAAAAAAAGAGAAAAAGAGAAAATAGTGAAATAGATAAAGAGAGGAAGTGAGCTAGCTACAAAAACAGATAGAGAGTATATGAAGCTAAGATAAGAAGTAAATAAGAGAAAGGGGATAGAAAGACGTATATTAATATATTGTCACGTGAGACCATTCTTCCTAAAGGGAAACTCCGATGGTTTTTCAAATTTGAGTTATTGACATATTTCAATTCTGCATTAAAAGTTGTAATAGTAAACATTTTACCATTTTTTATTTAAATGCTTAGAAACATTTATATTTAATAAATTAGACAGTAGATTCTTGACATGTTAAAAAAACAACAACAAAAAAACGGGGTTCTTTGATATTTTGTTTTTAGGTTAGCCATACGTCACTTCCCTCAACAATACTGAAAGGGAAACTAGATTTGACCAATCGTATCGCTTCATTCTTACAGTAGCTGTTAGGCTGTTAGGCTTAGTGACGACCTAGTCATACGCTATGGTACAGTTACATATAGATAGATAGATTTAAAAGCGTTAGGACAACCAACTCGAGAAAAACAGTAACATTTTCATCTCAGCCCCTCCCTGTCCCAAGAAGTCAATAGATCGCAGATCTGACTGATTTGAACAAACTGGTCAGTGTAAGGCTAGTCTAGACTACGTGTAGTTAGCCGGATGGCTGAATGGTCGTGCGGTTTGCACGCTGGACTATCGTTCAGATTTATCGCTGGTCCAGGGTTCAAACCCTGCCCGCTCCCATCCCCCGTCGTCCTGCGGGAGGTTTGGACTAGGAAGTAATTATCTGAAGGAACATCCGAAACATGTAAAACAAACCAACAAACAAACAGTCCTGACCAAACAACCAAGCGATAGTGTTTGTTGTGTGTTGAGTGGTCAGGCAAGAAGATACACACTGCCGTGGTTAGTCAAGCATGTTAATCTCCTTTAACACGCCTTTTTTTCTTTGCGTACAAGATCTAGTTCTGCATAGACGAAGATATATTTCTTTTACGAGAATGTAAACGTTACTGTAATGGTTTTCCGTTATACAGTAAGTCGATAGATTAAATTAATAGGCATGTGTGACGTCACATAGAAACCCGGTGAAAGTCTGCCCATTTTGGATGCGCAGGAAAATTACGTCAGAAAAATATCACTTACTAAGTTATTATTGCAAATAAAAACAAAATAATAATATAATCATTATCTGTAGAACAAAACACATATTATATCAAAAATTGTCAAAACCATCGGAGTTTCCCTTTAAGTTTTATACAATAAGCTTCGGTTCAATATCTCTTCCTTGTTAGGTGGTAGACCCACAGCAAACTTGTAAATTAAATCTCAAATAAAAATATTCCCAAGTCTACACTGGAGTTTAAACTCGGGCCCTTCAACCAAGCAACCAGCTTCTGTCACTCAGTCACAAGCCCCGCCTATTTCCCCACCATTGGTAGTAACAATTAGTAAACATTTAAAAAATGGAAATAGTTCTAAAGACTTTATCCCTACTTGGATCGTAAGAACAGAAATATCCGCTTGCTCTATAAAGTCTAGATTTCCATCACTAAGATCAACTTAGATACTTTTACTTCAAGTTATTTAAGCCATCGGAAACATACGTTATAACTTGTCCTTGCAAAGACCTTTTCTCTGCTTCTATTAAACGCCACTCCTTGGGCTCTCTATCTTTCCGTTCATCAGATTCCCAAATAGAAAATTCTTTCCCAATGTCTCTTGTGTTTTATGATCAATTGAATAGAACTTTCAGGCGTGCGCCTTTTAATCTAATTGGCGGCCCAAAGTGGGTTTAAAACAGGACAGATAACTCCGTTTAAAAGAGATAGCCTTGTAACGATATTATTTGGGGACAGGAGTTGAGCCCCTTGACCATTCATATTGTCACTCGAATGAAAACGAATTTCTGAGTCGTTGAAGAACAAGGAAGATTTGGGTTTTTGTTTTGGGTTTCTTTGGGGGCTAGAGGAAGGACTTGTATGTTAGAGGGGGGGGGGTTATATATCAAGGAAAAGATAGCACAATAGCACCGGAGACTAAGTTCAAGCTAGATCAGTCGTTCAAACTTAGGGGGACTATATGCATGAACAATAAGTGTGTATGTATGTGTGTGAGAGAGAGAGAGAGGGGGGAGAGAAAGACAATTATTTTATATGTAATTGGCAACATTAAAGCGCCCTTGACACATGATGATATTGCTTAGATTACCGTGAAAAATGTCCCATAGGGAAAAAGAACTAATCAGCCACATGTTAAAGTGATTCGTCTTCAAGGCAATGTCTTCGATTCACGATGTGTTCATTGTTTGACATGGCCACGCTAATCCAGTTGCGAGCTGTATATTAAAAGTTCAAATGTATTGCCTGCATGTTTGAGAAATATCATTTTTAACTAATTGAAAAGCTGGAAATCAACCAGATATGATCGAAACTCAGAGGTGGAGATTTACATTGATAACTGGACGTCTACTGTGTATGCTTCGTATTGTTTAAGATATTCAAGAGAAAGAATAAAAAAATAAATTTTATCTATAGTTTCCAAGAATGAGAGTAATATACTGCTTAGACGTATTCTGTAACGAACTCATTAGAACAATGTTGTTTAGTTTCATAGAACGATCAAGACTTTACAAAGTGTATGCTATAAAAAAAAACTTAGACAAAAAAAAAAAACACAGAAAAAAAAAAAAACACAGACAAAAAAAACAGACAAAATAAAACCACAGACAAAAAAAAACACAGACAAAAAAAAAACAACAAAAAAAAACACAAAAAAAACAAAAAAAACAGACAAAAAAAAACACAGACGAAAACAACACTTAGGCGCCTGTGTATATTAAAGGAGAAACTTTCGTTGGACGAGTAAAAAAAAAAACAGCCAGGACTAGTAAAGGCCTTCGGTTTCGTTAAGGATCATCCATAAATGACGTTCGCACTAAAAGGAAACGTTGTCGGTCTTACGTTGACTTATTTTGTCAGCCAGGATGGGAAGGGGGAAGGGAGGAGAGAGACGTGGCCGTCCATCAGAACACTGGAATTGGACATTCAAACTAACAAGTGAGATATGTATATGTATGTATATATCTATCATGGGCGTAGCCAGGATTTTTTTTCGGGGTGGGGAATTTTCTTCTCCCCCCCCTGCCCCCCCCCTCGAAAAAAAATTATATATATATATATATGTATGGATGGATGTGTGTGTGTACGTAATTAATCTCTATTACATTCTGACCCATCTATATTTTGGAAGACGTTTATTGTGCTCTACAATAGATTCTTCCTGGAGTTAGTGAAAAAATTGTGGTTACACTATCATTACATTGTTGCACCGAATCAGAAACCCCATTGGTAGCGAACCATGCTAAGAATTACTCCCTTAGAGCACGGATGAGGAAGCGGGCAGTGAGTTGTAAGGACACATTGTCTCCGTACATGGACAGCCCTAATGCCTCACATGGACCAGTATTTTCTCTCATTTCCTTGTTCCGATCGTCACTCATGCAAAACGGAACACTCATAGAGAATGTGGTCTACTGTTTCGTCGTCCTCTACGCAATGGCGCTTCTTGTGTCGTAGTTCTCCCTCCAGCGTCCAAAGTACGCGCCTATTGGACAGTTTCCGACTCGGAACTGGGCTAGGACGGCCTGTTCCTCACGGCAGAGCTCCCACCGTGCCTCCTTTAGGTCTGGTCTAATCAACTGCTTCTGAAGCTCTCGGCCCTTATCGGAAGCATCTCAACTGTCTTTCTAGCTCCGGACAGCTAGTTCAATTTAACCGTTGTAGGAGCAGTAAGTGGTAAAGTTCCCTCTTTCAGACCTTGTGATCTATGGGGCTGATGATGTAAAGGTCCTCTTTCAGACCTTGTGATCTATGGGGCTGATGATGTAAAGGTCATCTGTTTGTATTGCCCACGTTTAACGAGGGTGTCATGTGACCGGCGAACAACTAATGTAAGGTATCCATAAGAGCTGGGTGGAGTCAAAGGCGTCCTAAAGATCCCGAAAGTAAAAATCTACACCAAGATTCAAACACGGAACTCCGGTTTGAAAGTCAATCGCTTTACAGCTCAGCCACCGCACCTCCGTGTAGGAGTATAATTATCTAAATAATGAACAAAACTTTTTTTAAAGCCAAAATGAAATTTATTGAGTACATGTACACAGATTAAAACTTCAAAGTAGATATTTGTATAAATACATGTGTAATAATACTATACGGAACAATCGAGACCTAATATAACTCACTTAAAATTTAACATTAACACACGCCTCTCTAACTTTGTGTTCTAAGTGAATTCTCTCCTTTTATCAATCTTTTACCCTTATATATATATATTTAAATACATGTGTGTAAATATATATTATATATATATATATATATCATAGGAATACTTCGGCCTTAGGCCTCTTTTCTTTGCCTCTTTTGTGGGCGTTGTATATATAAAGCGCCCACAAAAGAGGCCCAAGGATTCCTATGATGACAAAGCTAACATTGAAAAGCGCTGAGGTTTCATTAAAAAAATATCTAAATTATATGACCTAATTTCTATGCTCGTGGATACATCAGAATTTAATTAGCTAATCAGAACACCCGCAGACACTCCATAACAGCCCCAAAAAGTCAAACATTTTAAAGCCACGTCGAATCTTATTTGTTTTTTTAAATCCTCACTTCAGAATTGCTAGAAACTTGGCATTTGTGAAAGATGTCAAAACGTTCAATCGAAGGTGAAGATGATAGACATTTGATCAAAACATTCTCCACGAAGACACAACACGAAACATGACAACATCTTTGAGAAGCGATGCAACCAGGACTAGAGGAGAAACATGTCAGAAATACAGTCAGTCGAGACATTTCATCCCCCCCCTGCCCTCTTCCCGAAGCTGTTTAAATAAACTAGATAGAGCAACACCAGATGGTGTACAGGTGGGAGTTCAAACCTCGCTGAGACACTTACTGAACAAACCAGCTGGACAGCTTGTGCAGAGTATAGGACACACACACAGGCAGACATAGCTAAACACAGGCGATGTTCACTTAATGATTCTATTGAAGAGGTGTTTATGTGTAATGATACGTCTGTGTGTAAATGTCTTGGTAATCAAAATGTGTTCACAGCTTTGCATCATTACAAAGTCTGACTCAAATATACGGGCATCAAATCAAAAGGTTAAATTAATTTTATGACTTTTAATGTCATTGAAATAATATTGCCTTTTTAGAGGCATTAGTATGAAAATTCCAGTAATGTTTTTATCAGGCTGTCTCTCTGTCTGCTGTCTGCCTTCTTTTTTGAGGGGATATCAACATACAGATTAAAAATCTTAGTGGCTATCGGGAATCGAATCGATGTCCGATATTTGTCAGCCAAGTGTTCGTGAAACAGTCACGTAGTTTCGAATTCCCAGGTAAATATATATCTCTGTCTGTCTGTTTGTCTGTCTGCGTGTCTATCTATCTATCTACCTATCTATCTATCTATCTATCTATCTATCTATCTATCTATCTATCTATCTATCTATCTATTCTTATCTAAAGTTTCTATTCCTAACCTTGGACACATATTAAGTCCGTCCTAAACAAACACCAGACACTGAGACTAGTTGCAGAAGAGTGCAGGCTAACACACATTGTATCATATGTAATAATACTGAGGCTTGTCTTCGAGTCCGAAGATTAATGAGGAATGTAGTATTTCCCTTGGCTAGGCAGCCCCAGATGTGACCTAAATATTTTGCCATAACTCAATTAAGATTTTCTTTTCGCCACCTACGTCTGTCCTCGGCAGCAGATTTTCGTTTGGTCTCAAATGTGATACCCGCGGCCTTTGTAAGTGACCTCCAGCTGTCTCGGTCGGAAGCCCCATGCAACCAGGTGCTCTCTTCTATGTCAGTTAAAGCAAGGTTCTATTATGACGTACAACTCCAGTTCGTCACCCCTGTACGTGAGGGAGTAAGGTACAGTAGCACAGTGAAAGTCTTTTTAGTTTGTTCTGGTACAATATTCTGTTACCTTAACAATGTGCTCCCAGTTCCATATTGTTACCCACGCATGTTTTATGCACTCCAGATAGATGTCACGTTGGACAAGGGATCAGTATTCAGAGATATGGGAGATAACTATTGGGGGTTTTTATCCCCTTAAACAATTGTACACGTGATTTCTCCCACATCAAGTCTCGGATCAAGTTGAAATTTGAAACAATTACTTCCTGTACATAAAAACAAAAAACTTGAACGAACAAAAAAAATGATACAAAATAGTCAATAAATTATTTTGTTTGATATATAAAAGGGAAATTACTTCTATATTATTGAGATAAATAGTTGTACATGTAAACGATTTTTTTTAAAGTAAACTAATTTTAAAAAATCAGGATTTGAATATGTGTGGGTGAGAAAGTTGAGAGAGACTTAGGAGAAATGAATGAGAAAATAGAGAATTTTTTCAATCTAGTTTGCATGTTAACATTAAATTGAAATGTTTATCAGACTCTAATCAAACGACAACACGAACTAACATCCCAGACGTCGTGATACAAGACCATCAATCCAATGACATCATGCTTACAGCCTTAATCCATCAATGTTTAGATTTATTTAAAACTTTATCCAAGTAAAATCTTCATGCAAACAGCCACTCCGCTCTAAATGACGTCATTATAGGGACGCCTAATAGCCTCTTCATTTTAATTTAGATCATAACAAGAACTTGAAGCTCTAGTCCTCACCATTTCAAATTACGTCATAAGGAGGACTTCACACAGAGCCTCTACCACTTAGATGACGTCATAACGAGGTTTTCAGATAAAATCCTCTCCAATTCAAGTTGCGTCATAAAACAAGGACGTCCTTCACACAGCCTCCACTCTCTTGATGCTTCCTTCCATTTCCAATGACGTATTCCCAAAGACGTCCCAACGTGATAGTAACGACCCGATAGCACCAAAGAGAAAAACCTTTTCTACATAACTTAATCAAGATAACGGCTCCTTCACGTGACCAAGCCCCGCAAAGCGTTAAATTACTCAGCACCGGGCAGCCCCCCATGCGTTCGCTATGTCAACAGTTTTGGCGGGAAGACGCTGTTGAAAATGGCGAGGTCATCATTTCTGACCCAGTCAGCCATTTTTTGTTGTCGCGTGGGACTCACGACTCTCCAGAGACTTCTGCTTCCATTAATCGATTCCAGCAAATGTTGTAGTTCCAGTCTTCTTTCTAGTCTTTCTGCTGTAACCTTCCCTCTTGAACAGACACGTAAACTGAAGACCTCAATCCGTTGGGCCAGGTTACACGAGAGATTCATCAATAAGTTATCATCTTTTGTATTCCTGAGAAGTGCTTTTATTAATGGTAGTTGTATCCAGGGGCGGACTGGCTATATAGGCAAACGGGCAAATGCCCAGTGGGCCGGTACCAAATGGGCCGGTCTGGTAGCGACCAAAGAAAAAAAATCAATGCAGACAACTTTTTAAAAAAGTGACAGCAGAGCAAGACACAAAGGCCCAAACACGTTTTGTTGTTGTTGTTTTTTAAAATTCTTATTACAATTAATTTTGTTTGAAATTCAACAAGAATATAATTTTAAGAATTACACTATACACTGTACGTATTATCATTTGTAAAACGTTAGACCGTACTTTCTGCTATGCACGAGCGGCATGGCCTTCAACACTACTTTGATGTCTTCAAGACTGTGTTTGGCCTGATCATTTTGCTGGTCGGCATGGTCCTTTGATGGCACTCCTATTTTTGTTTTGCTCCTTCCCACAACCGTTTTTTTGATAGTTCCATTGAAGGTTCGGGCTATGTGGGACACTTGACACCTTTTTTTATATTTATTAATCAATTACTCTAAACTTTATATGTATAATCCCTATGAATAGCTATTAAAAAATGTGGTTAAAATTGTTTAAAAGTTGTCATGGCAACAGCCGCCATATTGGACTTTTGTTTATCGTTTTTAAATCGCTAAGGCTCTAAAACTATTGAAGCTATTGCCAAACAAAAATATACAATGTGTAAATCAATCATTCCAGAACAATTTCTAGCATTTAGTTTCTAAATATAGTAAAACCTTTTTTTTCATTTTTTTTTTCTATCCTTGCTATAGAAAAACATTTTTTTTTTCATTTTTCAAGTATTTTATTGCAATTAAGACAAAATATTAATTCAGACTTAGAAAATGTAATATAGAAGTTGTTGTACATGGTATAAATAATAAGCTGGACAAGTTTGATTGAATTCTATGCAGAATTAGTGAAGGAGTAGTAAAAAATATGAATAAAAATAGTATTTTGAGAAAATCGAAAAAAACGAAACAAAATTGGCAAAGAGACAGTTGTAGATACCTTACAAAAAAAATTATAAAATAATAAGTAATTATTTGCCAATCATGAAAATGATATTTTTATGTCCAGAAATGGTTGGGCTATTTAAATTAGGTTAAAACTAAAAATCGAAATTTGTGACCTTTTTACCCAAATTTAGTGTCCCACATAGCCTTAACGAAAAAGAAGGATGGGAGAGGTTAAGTTAGAAAACATTGATATCATGCGGCGAAAGGGGAGACAATTAGCTCTTTAACATACACACAGCCGCGAAATTGCAAACCACCCAACTTATTCATAGCTCAATATGGGTATAAAGTTCTACTTTCTGCGATTTGAAAAGAACAACAGGGTTTCTTGTTGTTTATTTGTAATAACATAGATCTAAAAATACTACACTTAAGGCTTACAAAAAAAAATATTATTGCATTAAAACATAAATCAAGATCTAAATCAATTTTATTCCGTTATGATTAATGGTAAACTTATGCTTAGTATGAAGTCATTGATAATGGGAATGATTGCAATAATTACAATAAGTTATAGCGCTGTCACATCCGATATTTAATGAAAGGAGATTTAGAATCATTTATATTTTAAATAATATATTCATATACAAATCTCGTTTTTGAGAATGTACTAGGACGAAGCAAGAGCTTTTCACATTTAGAAGTACCTCTCTAACCATTCTGCTTTCTCATATCTTGTAAAGGAATATATATAGTTCGTCCATCGTAGTTCGATTATGACCACTTTGTCATCCAGGGGGCTGAGGGCTTTGCACTGGGGTTTTATGTCTCCTCGTGTGGCTGGTGAGACCTATGTGAGCTCGGAATGTTCGGCGCACACTAGGCAGGCTATTCCAGCTGGAGCTAGTGTCATTGGCCTTGCTTTTCTTCTCTGGCGTTTTTTCTTCTGCCAGCTTTGTTCTCTTTTCCTCAGCAACCTGTGCGCCAGTTTTCACAGCGCGGCGTCATGATGCTCTGTCATATGCCTCTGTCTCCCAGGTGGATGGGTCTATGCTGAACGCCTTCAGAGAAGCTTTGAGGGTGTCCCTGAAGCGTTTTCTTTGACCACCTTAAGAGCGCTTTCCTTCGCTTAGTTGGCCATACAAGAGTCGTTTAGGGATGCGGTGGTCTTCCATACTGCATACGTGTCCTGCCGATCGCAGCTGGGACTGCATCAGGATTGTGTGGATGCTTTGCAGACCCGTTCTTTGAAGGACTTCAGTATCTGATATTTTGTCTTGCCATTTGACATTCAGTATTTTTCACAGACATGTCATGTGGAAGTGATTCAGTTTCTTTGCATGTTAACAGTACACTATCTGCGGCATAGAGCAATGTAGAGGACGATGACGGCTCGATAGACCCCTAGTTTTGTATTTGTGGTGATACCACTTTAAAGGAATGGGTTGTTAGACAGGAAAACCAATGATTTAGCATATTTTAAGTCACAGATCAACATGCATGACTAGATTGTAAAGTTAAATGCGTAGGACCTAATTATTGTATTTTTTTTGAAGAAACGTCTGTAATCTATAAGTAATCCCAAAAAGTGTGAAACTTATTAAGGCTGCTATTGTAGTGTTTATAGTTTTCAGACTACATACATGTAGATCTATAAATAGAATACATTATGTAAGCCTACGAAAGCATACATCCAGTTTTCGATGCGTTATCAAACTTTATATATTTTGAATAGAATTAAGTTTACACCTATGATAAAACACATGGGCGTAGCCGAGAGAGGAGGAATTCAAACCATCACTGGCCTCAGATCTCATTGTCTGAAAGGGAAACTTTACTTACTTCCCCAGTGATGCCAACTTAAGCAAACTACTGTCACCAAGTTTCCCCCCCCCTTTCCAATACAAAAGTAAAGCATTTTAACATTTTTTACCTGTCGCTGGACTCCGGTGAATAGAAGATTCAGTTTTTGATTTATTTTAGTGGAAGAGTAGCAGGCTAATTGCACTATGATACCTCAGAATATGCATTTTTTAGAGCTTAAAATAACGGAAATAAAGCTTGGATCCGGGGATTCGCCCCGGACCCCACTGGGGGAGCTTGCGCTGCTCCTCCAGACTTCCTAGCTGTAGCTGTCCCTTGGCGGTGTGTACTACCTTTCACTAATTATAGAAAGAGAGTATTCTAGAGTAGAAAAAAACGTTTAAAAGAATGAAAGATAAGAATGTAATGAAGATTAATTACATATACACACACTAATATATATATATATATATATATATATATATATATATATATATATATATATATATATATATATATATAAAAAAATTGCGGAGGGGGTTTAACCCCCCCCCCCCCACACACACCGAAAATATATGACATGCCATTTGTGGGCCGGTTTATATGGTAATGCCCGGGCCGATTTAGATACCCAGTCCTCCCCTGGTTGTATCTGAATGGATTGTTTCAGATCAGAGTTCTTCAGTCTCAAGCATTATCAAGAACCAGGTCAGAGGCACATCTTTTTGTATGTATCAGAACCATAGACTGGTCGACAGGGGTTTGGTGTCAGACACATTTCTGTGCGTGTAAAAACTATGATCTTCAATTTTTGAAAATAAATTGTTGCATTCAGTCTAGATATTAGTCAATTAATTATTGGTAATTAATTATTTAGGTTAATATCTGTCAAGAGCGGGGGGGGGGGTGTAAGATGTGAGATTGTGTGTGTGTGTTTGTTTATTTTATTAGTTTGGTTTGTGAATTGTTTTTATCACGGGATTTTCAAGGGGGGACAATAAGGTTTTCTAGCGGTCAGTCTAGTAGTTGGAGAGCTGACCTGGTCTGAGTAGGGTGCTTGTGTTTGTTTACCAATTTTATGTCTAGCGTAAGGAGATGTTATAACTTATATTATTATTCTTGCTCTGTGTGTGAACGGACTATTTGGGGGTAATATTATGTGTGGCATTGATAGCCTTTTGTTAAATGAATCTAGTCTAAGCGCCCTGTAGTATTAATTCGGGCACATTTAGTATTTCAGTTATTGATTATGATGCATTCAATATTATATGTGTAGCTTGCAGTTGGCTGTAAATAAATACTAATTGTATACTCCTTCGTTGAGTGGTACTTTACTATATTTATGCATGTAAAGGTCTGCATGTGAGAATCGTACCCAAGACTATCGAGTTATGTGTCTGTAGTAAAGAACTCATCCCCAGTCCTTTACGTTTGGGGACTGTGAATAATCCTGGAGTTCCTTACGATATCGAAAAAGGGAAATCACTCAAACATTAAGATTTGTTTTTGTTTTTGAAAGTATTTTAAAAGTATTTTGCTTGTTATTGTTGGTCTCCCTGAGCTCTGGTCGACGTCGCAGTCGCTTCTCTGAGTGTTTTAAGATAGTTTGTAGCGATACTTTTCACCAGAAAGTCCGAAAAAAAGGCTAAACTGAAAGCAACTTTATAACAAAACAAGGTTACAAAGACAGTTTGTGTGGAAACACAAACTCAAAATCGGCCCCCGAAGTGGTCTACCTAGAGTATTTACTAGGGTTCGAACACGGGACCTCCGGTTCCAAGTGTTTACCCCTCAGCCAGAGCATCTCCATATATTCATTTAGCGAACACTTATATTTTTTAAAATAATAATTATTAACCTTATCCACACAATCAAAATTATTAACATGTTACAATGTAATAATGAGAAACAAAAAAAGATTTATTCTTCTTCCAAAATTAGATAAATTGGCAACAAGATAAGTTATTGCCTTAATAATTAAAATTTTGTTCAAATTATTAATACATTTATAATATACATATTTTAAATATAACCAAATCTGGGCTCTATTTGGCCTTATTTAGACTGTCAAGTTTAGGCCTCTAGAAAAAATATTTGTCGTAACTACGCGTTATGATCGTTTTTTTTTTTTTAAACTTTCAACTAAAACGAAGTTCGTATTAAAATTATTTTTTAAAACAACATTTGAATCAGTATTCTATTCCATGAGTTAGTCAATAAATGGAAAATCTATTTTATAATGATCCATTGATACTTTTTCCATTGTGACCTTAGATGCATTTTTTTTGTACCAATGCGCGAATCTATGAATGAAGCTTGATATATTAATGAAGAAGTATCTGACCTTTTCAGAAAACTTACCTCCCCTGAAGTTTTTTTATTGAAAAGTGGTGCATTGTTTTGAAAAATCTGCTAATCTAATTTTAAAAATTAGATGGTTCACTTTCGGAAAAGAAAAAAAGTAGCCGTTGCATCAGAACTTTGAATGATCTAAATAATGATCTAAAAAATCTAGTTTCTGAGATCTAAACGGGACAGACAGGACACACATAACTAATAGCGTCTTTTCCCCTTTCGGGGGCCGCTAAAAAGTGTACATTGGCCACCTGTCATAATAGGAACACTTATATCTCTAATAGTAATTAATTAGTGCGATTATAATTTAGATATAGGCTATGACTATTCTTATACTGCTGGTAATTGCTGTATATTACAACACTCTATCGGACAAAACTTTCCTATATTTAGGTCTGTGGTCAAGAGCTGGGGGGGGGGTAAGATGTGAGATTGTGTGTGTGTTTGTTTATTTTATTAGTTGGTTTGTGAATTGTTTTTATCACGGGATTTTCAAGGGGGGACAATAAGGTTTTCTAGCGGTCAGTCTAGTAGTTGGAGAGCTGACCTGGTCTGAGTAGGGTGCTTGTGTTTGTTTACCAATTTTATGTCTAGCGTAAGGAGATGTTATAACTTATATTATTATTCTTGCTCTGTGTGTGAACGGACTATTTGGGGGTAATATTATGTGTGGCATTGATAGCCTTTTGTTAAATGAATCTAGTCTAAGCGCCCTGTAGTATTAATTCGGGCACATTTAGTATTTCAGTTATTGATTATGATGCATTCAATATTATATGTGTAGCTTGCAGTTGGCTGTAAATAAATACTAATTGTATACTCCTTCGTTGAGTGGTACTTTACTATATTTATGCATGTAAAGGTCTGCATGTGAGAATCGTACCCAAGACTATCGAGTTATGTGTCTGTAGTAAAGAACTCATCCCCAGTCCTTTACGTTTGGGGACTGTGAATAATCCTGGAGTTCCTTACGATATCGAAAAAGGGAAATCACTCAAACATTAAGATTTGTTTTTGTTTTTGAAAGTATTTTAAAAGTATTTTGCTTGTTATTGTTGGTCTCCCTGAGCTCTGGTCGACGTCGCAGTCGCTTCTCTGAGTGTTTTAAGATAGTTTGTAGCGATACTTTTCACCAGAAAGTCCGAAAAAAAGGCTAAACTGAAAGCAACTTTATAACAAAACAAGGTTACAAAGACAGTTTGTGTGGAAACACAAACTCAAAATCGGCCCCCGAAGTGGTCTACCTAGAGTATTTACTAGGGTTCGAACACGGGACCTCCGGTTCCAAGTGTTTACCCCTCAGCCAGAGCATCTCCATATATTCATTTAGCGAACACTTATATTTTTTAAAATAATAATTATTAACCTTATCCACACAATCAAAATTATTAACATGTTACAATGTAATAATGAGAAACAAAAAAAGATTTATTCTTCTTCCAAAATTAGATAAATTGGCAACAAGATAAGTTATTGCCTTAATAATTAAAATTTTGTTCAAATTATTAATACATTTATAATATACATATTTTAAATATAACCAAATCTGGGCTCTATTTGGCCTTATTTAGACTGTCAAGTTTAGGCCTCTAGAAAAAATATTTGTCGTAACTACGCGTTATGATCGTTTTTTTTTTTTTAAACTTTCAACTAAAACGAAGTTCGTATTAAAATTATTTTTTAAAACAACATTTGAATCAGTATTCTATTCCATGAGTTAGTCAATAAATGGAAAATCTATTTTATAATGATCCATTGATACTTTTTCCATTGTGACCTTAGATGCATTTTTTTTGTACCAATGCGCGAATCTATGAATGAAGCTTGATATATTAATGAAGAAGTATCTGACCTTTTCAGAAAACTTACCTCCCCTGAAGTTTTTTTATTGAAAAGTGGTGCATTGTTTTGAAAAATCTGCTAATCTAATTTTAAAAATTAGATGGTTCACTTTCGGAAAAGAAAAAAAGTAGCCGTTGCATCAGAACTTTGAATGATCTAAATAATGATCTAAAAAATCTAGTTTCTGAGATCTAAACGGGACAGACAGGACACACATAACTAATAGCGTCTTTTCCCCTTTCGGGGGCCGCTAAAAAGTGTACATTGGCCACCTGTCATAATAGGAACACTTATATCTCTAATAGTAATTAATTAGTGCGATTATAATTTAGATATAGGCTATGACTATTCTTATACTGCTGGTAATTGCTGTATATTACAACACTCTATCGGACAAAACTTTCCTATATTTAGGTCTGTGGTCAAGAGCTGGGGGGGGGG
>JAZGLO010005107.1:0-24247 GCA_036873155.1 Biomphalaria sudanica
AATGAGGAACGTTATAGATCATTGTACAGCACTAGAAGCGTAGAGTGGTCTCCCGTCTTCTTGGTTGGTATAACATGGATTCATTCCCGTAACGAGCCACGTCACAACTAAAAGAGACCGACTGGAAAATGTGTGCTCGTGGAGATTTAGGGTTGCCACTTACAAACATTTACCAGGACATAATCGAAATACACTCATAAAATCACATCACGTTTATCCAAGTCATTTTTCGTTTCAAATTTTATTTTAAACAATTGGTTATTTTAATTAGGACTCCTTCAACAAAAATATTGTTATTTGTTTGTGTTTCTCTGTCTCTGTGTGTTTTATTTTACATTTTGTGATTTATATACTATGCTTCTTCTTCTTCGTTCTCATTGATTATGTTGGAGTGTTCAGATGAGTAGACCAATGCATGAGATGAAATGCGCAGTGGTTTCCAGATCAGGGAGCTCTCCATATAGTTTCTTTTCTATTGGGGTGATTTGGGGCCAATGTCTTATACGAGCCTCTTGGTATAGAGAGCAGTTTTGGAGGACGTGGTCTGTATTCTCTGGTGATTCTCCACATGGGCAGATTTCACTGGTTCCAATTTTGAGTTTCCGGTACATGTGTTGTCGCATTCTGTTGTGTCCGGTCCTGAGTCGAAAGATTTGACGTTGGTCTTGTCGGGATAGCTTATAGTAAGCGTCATCTTTCTTGTGATTTGGATGAGAGCTCGTCCATTTCTCATTTATTTTATTTACTATTAATTCCTTCAATTCTTCTGGATAGAGTGCAGAGTTTATTAGTGTGTTAATTCTCCCACTCTTGGCGAGTGAGTCAGCCTTCTCATTTCCTTCTAGTTCTATATGAGCTGGGATCCATTGAATTACAGTTTTTTTGCTATTGTTGTTGAGCTTTGTAAGTGCTGTTTTGAGGTTATTAATATATGAGGAATCAGAGATTTGTAGGCTTTGGAGGGTTGTTTTTGCATCGGTTAGTAAGACAATCTGACTGTGTGGGGAACTTGGATGATTTGCTAGGATGGTAGCAGCTAGTGCTAGTGCTTCCCTTTCTGCTCTGTGACTGTCAGAGAGCTCTCCAGTTGCAATGGATTTTTCTAGTTTTCCTCCATCTGGTCATTCGATAAGTATTCCAGCTCCTCCATTTGTGGTGGCTTTGTGGGTTGAGCCATCCGTGTAAACTCTGATCCACTGATTGCTAGGATAATTATTATGTAGAAAACAGTTCACTATTTTCTTGAGCTCTGTTGGTCTGTAATCAGATTTTCTTTTAATGCTTTCAATATGGTCCCTTATAGTAGGAAGAGGGCTTTCGTCCCAGGGTGCGGATTCATTATAGTGTATCGAGGATTCCAGGGTAATATTTTCAAGTTGGTGTTTCTTTTTTAGGTTTAGAGATTCCTGTATGAAATTAGTTCTTTTGAGACGTTTTTTGGTGCCAGTTTTGAGGATTTTGGTTCTGAGTGGGTGCCTCTCCATGGTTTCCAATTTAGTGAATTGGGAAAGGATTTTTATTTCTCTTCTTTCATCCAGAGAGATCAGGGCAGCGGTTTCCTCCATAGCTCTTATGGGTGTTGTTTTGATTGCTCCTGTCATTATCCTTAGACCAATATTTTGAACCTTGTCTATTTTTCTTAGGTTGGTTTGGGCTGCTGAGCCCCATGCTGTGGCACCATATTCTAGTACAGGTCTGCAATTATGTGGATTTTTCCTCCTTACTAGTGCCACTAAAGAATGGAATGGCTTGCTTGAATCAGCCAGGAAAACTAACGAGTTTAAGTCATTGATGAGCATTTGTGACTAGATAAAATTCGTAGTACGTAATTATTATTATTATTATTATTATTATTTGAAGTAACGTCTGTAATATATACGATATAAAGGGTCCGTGTAGAAATATTGACTATTTAAAGGGGTCACCGGGTCAACAAAAAGTTTGAGAACCTCTATCCTGACATACCGCTATACTGTCAGAGGAAGGCACTATATTGAATACTAGAGGGAGGATGAAACTGTGGAGGGATTGAAACGTGGCGACTCAAGAGTATTGAATGAGGTGAGAGTCAAACTACCTGCAAGTTGCAATAAAATGAGGTTCTGGCGTCAAACTACAAAGTGTGTTACTTCTTGTACCAAGCAGAGCAGAGTCTCACGGGATGTGGCGATCAGTGAAGGGAGATAATATAACCCTGTGGAGGGGTTGAAACGTGGCGACTCAAGAGTATTGACTGAGGTGAGAGGTGGGGAGATACATAGAGAGAAAAGGGAGAATAGAGAGATAGAGAGGATAAGGTGATACATGGAGAGAAAAGGGAGTATAGAGAGAGAGAGGATGAGGAGATACATGGAGAGAAAAAGGAGAATAGAGAGAGAGAGGATGAGGAGATACATGGAGAGAAAAGGGAGAATAGAGAGATAGAGAGGATAAGGTGATACATGCAGAGAAAAGGGAGAATAGAGAGAGAGAGGATGAGGAGATACATGGAGAGAAAAGGGAGAATAGAGAGAGAGAGGATGAGGAGATACATGGAGAGAAAAAGGAGAATAGAGAGAGAGGATGAGGAGATACATGGAGAGAAAAGGGAGAATATAGAGAGAGAGGATGAGGAGATACATGGAGAGAAAAGGGAGAATAGAGAGAGAGAGAGAGAGGATGAGGAGATACATGGAGAGAAAAGGGAGAATATAGAGAGAGGATGAGGAGATACATGGAGAGAAAAGGGAGAATAGAGAGAGAGGATGAGGAGATCCATGGAGAGAAAAGGGAGAATAGAGAGAGAGAGAGGATAAGGAGATACATGGAAAGAAAAGGGAGAATATAGAGAGAGAGGATGAGGAGATACATGGAGAGAAAAGGGAGAATAGAGAGAGAGAGGATGAGGAGATACATGAAGAGAAAAGGGAGAATAGAGAGAGAGGATGAAGAGATACATGGAGAGAAAAGGGAGAATAGAGAGAGAGAGAGAGAGAGGATGAGGAGATACATGGAGAGAAAAGGGAGAATATATATAGAGAGGATGAGGAGATACATGGAGAGAAAAGGGAAAATAGAGAGAGAGAGGATGAGGAGATACATGGAGAGAAAAGGGAGAATAGAGAGAGAGAGGATAAGGAGATACATGGAGAGAAAAGGGAGAATAGAGAGAGAGAGGATAAGGAGATACATGTAGAGAAAAGGGAGAATAGAGAGAGAGAGAGAGAGAGGATGGGGAAATACATGTAGAGAAAAGGGGAGAATATAGAGATAGAGGATGAGGAGATACATGTAGAGAAAGGGGAGAATATAGAAAGAGAGGATGAGGAGATACATGTAGAGAAAAGGGAGAATAGAGAGAGAGGATGAGGAGATACATGGAGAGAAAAGGGAGAATAAAGAGAGAGGGGATGAGGAGATACATGGAGAGAAAAGGGAGAACAGAGAGAGAGAGGATGAGGAGATACATGGAGAGAAAAGGGAGAATAGAGGGAGAGAGGATGAGGAGATACATGGAGAGAAAAGGGAGAATAAAGAGAGAGAGGATGAGGAGATGCATGGAGAGAAAAGGGAGAATAGAGAGAGAGAGGATGAGGAGATACGTGGAGAGAAAAGGGAGAATAGAGGGAGGGGATGAGGAGATACATGGAGAGAAAAGGGAGAATAAAGAGAGAGAGGATGAGGAGATACATGGAGAGAAAAGGGAGAATAGAGGGAGGGGATGAGGAGATACATGGAGAGAAAAGGGAGAATAAAGAGAGAGAGGGTGAGGAGATACATGGAGAGAAAAGGGAGAATTGAGAGAGAGAGGATGAGGAGATACATGGAGAGAAAAGGGAGAATAGAGATAGATGATGAGGAGATACATGGGGAGAAAAAGGAGAATAGAGAGAGAGAGGATAAGGAGATACATGGAGAGAAAATGGAGAAGAGAGAGAGAGAGAGAGAGAGAGAGGATGAGAAGATACATGGAGAGAAAAGGGAGAATATAGAGAGAGGATGAGGAGATACATGGAGAGAAAAGGGAGAATAGAGAGAGAGAAGATGAGGAGATACATGGAGAGAAAAGGGAGAATAGAGAGAGAGAGGATGAGGAGATACATGAAGAGAAAAGGGAGAATATAGAGATAGAGGATGAGGAGATACATGGGGAGAAAAGGGAGAATAGAGAGAGAGGATGAGGAGATACATGGAGAGAAAAGGGAGAATAGAGAGAGAGAGGATGAGGAGATACATGGGGAGAAAAGGGAGAATAGAGAGAGAGAGAGGATGAGGAGATACATGTAGGGAAAAGGGAGAATAAAGAGAGAGAGGATGAGGAGATACATGGAGAGAAAAGGGGGAGAATATATAGAGAGAGAGGATGAGGAGATACATGAAGAGAAAAGGGAGAATAGAGAGAGCGAGGATAAGGAGATACATGTAGAGAAAAGGGAGAATAGAGAGAGAGAGAGAGGGGATGGGGAAATACATGTAGAGAAAGGGGAGAATATAGAGATAGAGGATGAGGAGATACATGGAGAGAAAAGGGAGAATAGAGAGAGAGAGGATGAGGAGATACATGGAGAGAAAAGGGAGAATAAAGAGAGAGGAGATGAGGAGATACATGGAGAGAAAAGGGAGAATAGAGAGAGAGAGGATAAGGAGATACATGGGGAGAAAAGGGAGAATAAAGAGATAGAGGATAAAGAGATACATGGAGAGAAAAGGGAGAATAGAGAGAGAGAGGATGAGGAGATACATGGAGAGAAAAGGGAGAATAAAGAGAGAGGGGATGAGGAGATACATGTAGAGAAAAGGGAGAATAGAGAGAGAGGATGAGGAGATAAATGGAGAGAAAATGGAGAATAGAGAGATAGAGGATGAGGAGATACATGGAGAGAAAAGGGAGAATAGAGAGAGAGAGAGGATGAGGAGATACATGGAGAGAAAAGGGAGAATAGAGAGAGAGAGGATGAGGAGATACATGGAGAGAAAAGGGAGAATAAAGAGAGAGAGGATGAGGAGATGCATGGAGAGAAAAGGGAGAATAGAGAGAGAGAGGATGAGGATATACATGGAGAGAAAAGGGAGAATAAAGAGAGAGGGGATAAGGAGATACATGGAGAGAAAAGGGAGAATATAGAGAGAGAGGATGAGGAGATACGTGGAGAGAAAAGGGAGAAAAGGGAGAATAAAGAGAGAGAGGATGAGGAGATACATGGAGAGAAAAGGGAGAATTGAGAGAGAGAGGATGAGGAGATACATGGAGAGAAAAGGGAGAATAGAGATAGAGGATGAGGAGATACATGGGGAGAAAAAGGAGAATAGAGAGAGAGAGGATGAGGAGATACATGGAGAGAAAATGGAGAATAGAGAGAGAGAGAGAGAGAGAGAGAGGATGAGAAGATACATGGAGAGAAAAGGGAGAATATAGAGAGAGGATGAGGAGATACATGGAGAGAAAAGGGAGAATAGAGAGAGAGAGGATGAGGAGATACATGGAGAGAAAAGGGAGAATAGAGAGAGAGAGGATGAGGAGATACATGGAGAGAAAAGGGAGAATAGAGAGAGAGAGGATGAGGAGATACATGGGGAGAAAAGGGAGAATAAAGAGATAGAGGATGAGGAGATACATGGAGAGAAAAGGGAGAATAGAGAGAGAGAGGATGAGGAGATACATGGAGAGAAAAGGCAGAATAGAGAGAGAGAGGATGAGGAGATACATGGAGAGAAAAGGGAGAATAGAGAGAGAGAGGATGAGGAGATACATGGAGAGAAAAGGGAGAATAGAGAGAGAGAGGATGAGGAGATACATGGAGAGAAAAGGGAGAATAAAGAGAGAGGGGATGAGGAGATACATGGAGAGAAAAGGGAGAATAGAGAGAGAGAGGATGAGGAGATACATGGGGAGAAAAGGGAGAATAAAGAGATAGAGGATGAGGAGATACATGGAGAGAAAAGGGAGAATAGAGAGAGAGAGGATGAGGAGATACATGGAGAGAAAAGGGAGAATAAAGAGAGAGGGGATGAGGAGAAACATGGAGAGAAAAGGGAGAATAGAGAGATAGAGAGGATAAGGTGATACATGGAGAGAAAAGGGAGAATAGAGAGAGAGGATGAGGAGATAAATGGAGAGAAAATGGAGAATAGAGAGATAGAGGATGAGGAGATACATGGAGAGAAAAGGGAGAATAGAGAGAGAGAGGATGAGGAGATAAATGGAGAGAAAATGGAGAATAGAGAGAGAGAGGATGAGGAGATACATGGAGAGAAAAGGGAGAATAGAGAGAGAGAGGATGAGGAGATACATGGAGAGAAAAGGGAGAATATAGAGAGAATGGATGACTAGATACATGGAGAGAAAAGGGAGAATAGAGAGATACAGAGAGGATGAGGAGATACATGGAGAGAAAAGAGAGAATAGAGAGAGAGAGGATGAGGAGATACATGGAGAGAAAAGGGAGAATAGAGAGATACAGAGAGGATGAGGAGATACATGGAGAGAAAAGAGAGAATAGAGAGATACAGAGAGGATGAGGAGATACATGGAGAGAAAAGAGAGAATAGAGAGATAGAGGATGAGGAGATACATAGAGAGAAAAGGGAGAATAGAGAGAGAGAGGATAAGGAGATACATGTAGAGAAAAGGGAGAATAGAGAGAGAGAGAGAGAGAGGATGGGGAAATACATGTAGAGAAAGGGGAGAATATAGAGATAGAGGATGAGGAGATACATGGAGAGAAAAGGGAGAATAGAGAGAGAGAGGATGAGGAGATACATGGAGAGAAAAGGGAGAATAAAGAGAGAGGGGATGAGGAGATACATGGAGAGAAAAGGGAGAATAGAGAGAGAGAGGATGAGGAGATACATGGGGAGAAAAGGGAGAATAAAGAGATAGAGGATGAGGAGATACATGGAGAGAAAAGGGAGAATAGAGAGAGAGAGGATGAGGAGATACATGGAGAGAAAAGGGAGAATAAAGAGAGAGGGGATGAGGAGATACATGGAGAGAAAAGGGAGAATAGAGAGAGAGAGGATGAGGAGATACATGGAGAGAAAAGGGAGAATAGAGAGAGAGAGGATGAGGAGATAAATGGAGAGAAAATGGAGAATAGAGAGATAGAGGATGAGGAGATACATGGAGAGAAAAGGGAGAATAGAGAGAGAGAGGATGAGGAGATACATGGAGAGAAAAGGGAGAATAGAGAGAGAGAGGATGAGGAGATACATGGAGAGAAAAGGGAGAATAGAGAGAGAGAGGATGAGGAGATACATGGAGAGAAAAGGGAGAATATAGAGAGAGAGGATGACTAGATACATGGAGAGAAAAGGGAGAATAGAGAGATACAGAGAGGATGAGGAGATACATGGAGAGAAAAGAGAGAATAGAGAGAGAGAGGATGAGGAGATACATGGAGAGAAAAGGGAGAATAGAGAGATACAGAGAGGATGAGGAGATACATGGAGAGAAAAGAGAGAATAGAGAGATACAAAGAGGATGAGGAGATACATGGAGAGAAAAGAGAGAATAGAGAGATAGAGGATGAGGAGATACATAGAGAGAAAAGGGAGAATAGAGAGATACAGAGAGGATGAAGAGATACATGGAGAGAAAAGAGAGAATAGAGAGAGAGAGAGGATGAGGAGATACATGGAGAGAAAAGGGAGAATAGAGAGAGAGGTTGAGAAGAGATGGGAGGTCACCAGGAAGCACGGTAAGAATAGGTCAAAGATTAGAGACAAGATGTAACCAATCGTACATTAAAGGGCCAAGATGCTCTATTGTCCAGACTATTGATTGTTTTTTTTGGGGGGATGGGGAAAACAGATCAATCAGATGCCTAACCAAGTTGGTCCTGTCTTGTTTTACTAGGGTCCTCGATGTCTTCGTAATACACAGTATACCAGGCAGGGTAGATAATTGGAGGCCCTATGGTAAGTGAATGTGGTGGTCCCAAATGAACAATAAAAATAAACAGCAAAAAAATAAAATTAGGTAATCAAAAAAAAATAAAAAAATTAGGCAATCAAAAAAATAATAAAATTAGGCAATTTGTTTAAAACCTTATGACTCCAACAACAATACTGGGCGCAAGTTTCGCTATTTCTTCTCTCAATAAACTCGTCTTCAGTCCTGTGCGAGGCCCCCACCAATTGGAGGCGGCTGCCTAGTTTGAATTGTCTAAGGGCAGGTACAGGCATCTACAGTTCTATAAATGTCACTTATTAAATATATATATAACCATACAGCCCTCCGTAGTGACGGGTGAATACTACTTGTTCTCCGCCCCCTCTCTTGTTTTTTCGTGGGGTAACTCTATCCGCATAAGAAATAAAACAGGGATCTTTCCTTTACTTCTTCTCGTCCAAACTCTTGAACCATGAAGAGAATTATATATATATATATATATATATATATATATATATATATATATATATATATATATATATATATATATATATATAGATAGATAGATTGATAGATAGATAGATAGATAGATAATAAAGACTTTCATAATAACCTAAACAATGACAAGAACGCTATATCAAGCATAACTTTTGCCAACTAGACATAGAGTAATTGAGCTACAATTCGAACACTATCTCAATGGCAGTTAATGATAGTTAATCTTCGTATTAAATTTTTTTCATTTCCGTAAGCTAGTTACCTGTGTTCGCATCCCGTAATATCGACACATTATGTATTTAAAGATATAGTTCCAAACGCTATCAGTTACATAGATCGATTGTTTAAAAGATCGTTTAAAATGTCAAATGTATCTTTAGAGTGAAAAATAAATAAAGCAAATCAGCACTACCTTTATTCTGTACACCGGATACACCAATAAGCCAGCATATTTTGATAGTTATATAAATGTATAAATCATCAAATATGTGAACTTAAGTTGTACATTGCTATTTTGACAGGGCCGGTCCTACAGATTGCGTTGACCTATGCGAAACGGATTGCGCGGGGCCCAGTCTGGGTAGGGATAAAGATGATAAGTGAAAATTAAGTATTTGTATTAGAAAATAAATTCGTCTTTGCATTTTATTCATTCTTTTCTAAGTAAAAAATCACTGTCAAATTAATTTAACGAGCCATCTACAGTAGATGGTAGTTTTACAACAAAAAGCCGATAAACATTCAGACCCGCCTTTTAGATTTACTATCGACTAGCAAAATATCGCTTTTCTTTTTTTAAAGAGGTCTAGATATTTAGATCTATATTTGTATGCCAGTGACTATTAAAGTATTTGAACTTCTTCTTGTAGTTAAAATTCGTTTTATTATTGCATTTTTTAAAATGAAAGCTGACAATGTCGTGTTTTGTGTGTGTGTTTTTTTTTTTTTTATCGCGAATAGGATTGGCATTTTCATATTGAATGACACTCCGAAATGACAATTTTATCTGTTTTTTTTTAAATGAGATTTGCATGAGTTTTCAGAAGATTTTAATAATTTCAGAAGATTTTCATGACTTTTCCGTATATTTCGCAATTTCAGGAGAATTCCAGGAACCCTTTAATAATAAGTTAAAATGGTTTAATTCAATTTAATAATTTACAACTAGAATTCGCGCGGGTCCTTTGTTAGTGCGGGGCCCACTGCAGCCACATAGAATGCAGTGGATTAAGGCCGGCTCTGCATTTTGGTATGAAAGTTTGGTATGGTTTAATGGTCTAATGATCGTAGATACCAGGGCGTGGTGGTTATAGGTATGTTGTTGTTTTTTTGTGGTAAAAACAGTATTAGTTTGTTTTACATGTTTCTGATGTTTTGTTTTTAGATTCGAAGATAATTACACCCTAGCTAGCCCAAACCTCCCGCACAACGGAGGGGTAGGCGACGGGTTCTAGCCCTGGACCATCGTAGCCATCCAACGACAGTCCAGGGCGCAGACCACACTACCGAGAACTGGTGGTGTTCGGTATTGGTTGATGAAGTGAAGAAAGTATTGTGGTTTCTTTGAAACTAGACACTACCCAGTCAGTAAGGGGAAATAATTGATGATGTGACATTTTTTAAAACTTTATTTTTCTTTATTTTTTTTTTGGTCCCTAGTGAATAGTCCTAAATGACTTTAATGCTTCTAGAGGGCAATGGGAACATAGCTTCCGTCTATCAGTCTGGAGTTAGTGACAGAGATGATGAAGAGAGTTAAAGAGAATGTTGTAAAATAGTGAATTAAGAGAAAGAGATAAAGATGTAGTGTCGAAGAGGGAGAAAGAGAAAGAGAGAGAGTGAGAGAGCACAAAAAATAGAAAAGGAAAGAGATAAAGAGAGAGTGACAAAGTGTCCAAGACGGAGAGAGAGAGAGAGAGAGAGAAAGAGAAAGAGAAAGACATAGAGAGAGAGAGAAAAAGAGAGAGACAAAGAGAGGACGCAAACAACAACACCTCCTGTGTGCCTAAAAAAAAGTAACACTTTGGAAATGAAATGTGAACAACGGAAAAGTCGGGTGGGGGGAGGTAGCAAAGAAAGGAAAGAAGAGAACAGAAGGAATAAAAGAACGGAGAAAGGGGGAGGGCTACATGTACAGAAAAGGCAATCATTGTGGTACTGTTGAAGCCAAACAGAAACGAAAGAACCGATCGATAAGGTCCAAGTGTACGTCTGTCTAATGCAGACATCTATTTCATGATAGGCCAATACAAGTCACGTGTCTCTGTGTCTAGTTTTGTTGTTTATTTTTAACTACATTGAACTACACATTGCTGGTGATGAACGGGTGCTTTGCTGCGACCCAAGCAATGGGGGGGGGGGGGACCTACAAATAGCTGCCCCCCCCCCCCCACATTTCTAAGAAGAGCTATGTCATTTGAATCCTAAGGGAGCCAGGGCGACTCTTTCTTTCTTGGGGACCCTCTGTTCTTTCTTAGGGCTCTATGGCCGATTAGAAGGGTATAAATTCAATGAATTTGATGAAGTGTGTATTAGATGACAAGAAAGAACACATCAATCTCAACTCCCAGTAGGGGTTTAGGGTAGCACCGAATGGCTAATGTTGAGGGCCTACGGCAGCAGTTACATGGCAATGTGTGTGGTATAGGGTAGCACTGACTGGCAAATGTTTAGGGCATACTGCAACATTTAAAATGATATGTGTGGTATAGAGTAGCACTGAATGGGTAATGTCTAGGTCAAAGGGCAGTAGCTACATCGCGATGTGTGTAACATAAGGAAGCCCTGAATGGCAAATATCTAGGGCCTAAAATAGCATTTTAATGTAGATGTGTGGTATAGAGTAGCACTGTATAGCAAATGCCTACGGCATGTCTAGTACCAAGGGCAGCAGTTAAACTGCGACGTGTGTGGTATAGGGTAGCACTCAACGGCTCGCGTCTGGGGCAACAGGTACATGGCAATGTGTGTGGTATAGGGTAGCACTCAACGGCTCGCGTCTGGGGCAACAGGTACATGGCAATGTGTGTGATATAGGGTAGCACTCAACGGCTCGCGTCTGGGGCAACATGTACATGGCAATGTGTGTGGTATAGGGTAGCACTCAATGGCTCGCTTCTGGGGCAACAGGTACATGGCAACGTGTGTGGTATAGGGTAGCACTCAACGGCTAACGTCTGGGGCAACAGGTACATGGCAATGTGTGTGGTATAGGGTAGCACTCAACGTCTGACGTCTGGGGCAACAGGTACATGGCAATGTGTGTGGTATAGGGTAACATTCAACGGCTAACGTCTGGGGCAACAGGTACATGGCAATGTGTGTGGTATTGGGTAGCTCTCTACGGCTAACGTCTGGCGCAAAGGGCAATCAGGTACATGGCAATGTGTGTGGTATTGGGTAGCACTCAACGGCTAACGTCTGGGGCAACAGGTACATGGCATTGTGTGGTATTGGGTAGCACTCAACGGCTAACGTCTGGGGCAACAGGTACATGGCAATGTGTGTGGTATTGGGTAGCTCTCTACGGCTAACGTCTGGGGCAACAGGTACATGGCAATGTGTGTGGTATTGGGTAGCTCTCTACGGCTAACGTCTGGCGCAAAGGGCAATCAGGTACATGGCAATGTGTGTGGTATAGGTTTGCACTCAAATGGCTAACGCCATGATGAAAGGGCGGCTTCTAAGCTATATGTGTGATTTTTGCGATTTTCGCGCGGATTTATTTTTTTCTCCTGACTTGGTAAGCACTACCATTTTCGTAGACGATCGTGTGATAATAACTGTCTATAAACTCGTTTATTGTTTTAAAGAGCTACAATAAATCGTAACATATTTTTACTTCCTAGGGTGTAACTGGAATCACAGTTGCTGACTGGTAAAGCGCTTAGTTCGAATCCTGGTAAAATTGGGATTTTTAATTTCGGGATTGTTAGGGCGCATCTGTGTCCACCCAGCTCTAATGGGTAACTGAAATTAGTTGGTTGAAAAGTAAAGGCTATTGGTCATTGTGCTGGCAACATGACACCCTCGTTAACATTGGTAACAGTAACAGATGACCTCTACATGATCTGACCAATAGATAGGAAGGACTGAAGGGGAATTACTTTTGGTTGTAACCAGAAGACAAGCGTTAATTATCACTTTGTTTAAAGACATTTATGAAGGTCATCTGAAAAAAAGACTTCTTCGAAAGGCAAGCGGCTGAAAAAGTTTTGTAATATATTTTATTTTTTTCTTAGGCTAGGGCTTCATGGAAAGACAAGTTATCAAGGAGGCTCTCGTATCATTTCCCCCCTTTTTTTTTCTCTTTAATTCCTCTCATTTCTCTCCCTTTTTGTTCAGAATGATATCAGGTTGTCTTCTCCTTGTCCGAAACGGACAAGTCATTTTGCGCGGGAAATCGCATTTCTGGTGTAGCTCCTACTTGACTACATCATCATCATCCTTCTCTTCTTTCTCCTTTCTCTTCTTCCTCTCTTTCCTTTAATCATTTCAAACTTTTTCTTTCATTTCTATTTCTGTGTTTCGGTGTGTGAGTTATTATCAATTCAGCATATGGGACAGAAATAAGAAAGAGTAAGAGAAAGAGAGAGAGAGAAAGAAAGATAGATAGGTTAAAACAGAAAGAGAGTAATAGAGAGAGAGAGAGAGAGTAAGGTATTGAGATAGAGAGTAAGAGTAAAAGAGACAGAAAAAGAGAGAGAGAGAGAGAGAGTCAGACAGACAGACATACAGAAAGAGAGAGAAAAAGTAAGAAAGAGAGAAGGAGAGAGAGAAAAAGAGAGAAAAAGGGAGAAAAGAGAGAGAGAAAGTAAGAAAGAGAGAAGGAGAGAGAGAAAAAGAGAGAAAAAGAGAGAAAAAGAGAGAAAAAGAGAGAAGGAGAGAGAGAAAAAGAGAGAAAATGGAAGAAAAGAGAGAGAGAAAGAGAGAGAAAAAGAGAGAGAGAGAAAGAGAGAGAGAGAAAGAGAGAGAGAAAGGGTAAGGGAGAGTAAAAGAGAATAAGAAAGAGAGAGTGGAGAGATACTAAGACAGAGAGAGAGAGAGACAGGCAGATTAAGAGATAGAGAGAGAGAGAGAGAGTAAGAAAGAGTAAGAGAAAATAGAGAGAGAAAAAGAGAGAGAGAGAGAGAGAGAGAGAGAAAAGAATATAAAGAAACAGCAGGAGAGAGTGTATGACGAGAAATCACGCAATTTTCAGATAAAGCTTAACTTTAAGAAAGAGCGCCCCAGCTCCCACTCCTTACTTCACCCGCCTCCAAAATGAGCCTCATTTTTAGCGGCGCCCATTTGGGAATAGCAGCAAATACTTCTATGCTGCCCGTCCAACCATCTGTCTGTCTCGTTTTAAGCTTTAAAAAAAACACTTGAAAACGCTTTTGAAATTCAGATTTCGCCATAGCATTGTATATTGTAATTAGAATGATTAGTTGTGGACTTCTGTAAGCGAACCCTTTCGCATTTTTGAATGAGATATGGACACTTTTTTTAATGACACATAGGCCAATTTTAGTTGTTAAACTACAGATAAAACAAGTGAAATAATAATAAAAAAAAAATCTTTTGAATAAGAACCTCCATAATATAAAATAAAATTGCATTAAACATTTTGAAATCAAAACTATACTCAATTGCGACTGTAAGGCATATGCCATTCTGCATTTTGACAAGAGTCACATTCGCGCTTTGTGAGATAGCACCGTTCATTCACTGCCACATCTCTCATTATTGCAAAGCTTGTCTCCAGTTAGTTAAGTACATTTTCCATAAATAATAATTAATTACGAATATTTTGTATAACCTAATTAGTTACTTTTTTTTATTGATTCATGTGTTGTCATCGACAATGAATATTTTTGCAAAGTTTAAACTTGATCCAAGAATGGGAGGTGAGAATAATAATGTGAACAAGATTTTGACAAGACAGACAGACTGACAGACGGAGTTAAAAAGCAGTCGGATAGTAGGCCTTCTGTACAACGGATAGTAGTAGAACGTATTACATCTTTTGGGTATATAATGAAATTGTTTAATCTCCGGTCTATGCATCTTTAATCTTTTGATATTTTTCTAGTTTATGTAATTAAAAAAATATTTTGTAGGTATTACATCTACTTATGCGCCTCCCAAAAGCGTGCGCTTTTGTTTGCAATTAAGTATTTTATTGCTTACCATTCACTTCTTTAATTCGTGTTTCTTTAATTAGTATATTTTTAAATTTTACAAAGAATTTGTTAAAGTTTAAAAAGTAGATAATTTTAAATTTACTTTAAAATAAAAAAAAAAAACACTAATTAAATATTACGAAAAATACCAAGAAGGAAATGTTATTTCTAAGAAAAATTAATCCAAGAACTGCCCACCTCCCTGCCTCCTTAGACTAGTGTAAAGTAACAAAGTAAACTACTAAATAGGACATTGTTTGGGGAAAGTAAATATTGTGATTTAGACCAACCACATGACACCTTCCTTAACCCTAGGCCATAAAAACAGATGACCTTTGCATCATCTGTCCTATAGATCGCAAGGTCTGAAAGTGGAACTTTTTTTTTTTTTTTATTAAATTGGTCCCTTATTTGAAATAACACATTTAATTTTACAACGATGCAATTTTTGATAAATCTATTCCACTGTTCAAAAGAAGATCATACAAGATCAACTTAAAAAGATATGAAAAAATGTGTACATAAAAATTGTTAAAGAAATTAGAAAGTTGAACTTCATTCTGAAATACACGGCAACGCTAATGTGTTTTAAAAGACATTCGTAAACAGTTCAAATATGTGTAAACATGAATTCATCATCCTTCCTAAACAGAACAGTGCTATAGCAAGACACCGCAGGGGAAACAACCGCTGTATATGTTAGAACATTGCAATAAAGCTATTTATCCCCCTTTTAAAATAGCAATCTCTCAAGTGAATAAAGGATAATGATTTTATTTCCTGATAAACGATGTCATGAATAATGTGCCTCTAATTAAACGTAAAGGTTTACTTTAGGGCCATGCAGTCTACAGGGCAGACGATGTTAAGGTCATCTGTTTCTTTGGTCAACGGATAACGAGCAGAGTGTCATCTGGCCAGCACAACGACCAACTGTCCTTACTTCTCCGCAGCTAAAGTCAGGTACCCATTTAGAGTTGTCAGTGGAAAGACCAATAGCTTGTTGCAACATCACAGGTTTATTTGATATGGAGACGACCCATTGGTTTGTCCATAGGTCATGGCGTCGTTGGTCAGTGTTGAGGCCTACTATAACGATAGTTTTTGGTCACACGCGAAATCTTTATAATAGTGTTGTAACTCTAGGATAGGCACTCAACGTAAAGGCAGACAACTCAACACATTTTAACAGGAAATAAAGACAGGTGTTTATTCACTAGGACAAACACATAACATTCTTCAACTTCATAAGAGTCTTGCTACTTATTGACCAGTCCTTTAGACAGCAACCCGAATGTGGACCAACGACAGCCTTCCCCGCTTCGCTCCAGGTCCCTTCTACAACCTTCAGGCAGCACAAAAGCTGGCTTCATTTGTTCCCAAGCATTCAGACTCTTCACAATCCCTGATGCACTGTTATTCTCTCTCCATCGGGTCTTCCTGTTTGCGTTCACTAGTGCACTAGTGCGCTAGTGCGCACCTCAAGCACTGGTGCAAGGCAGGGTTACAACCATAGTTTACGTATTATAATAGCGCAAATATCAGTCAAAAGTATAGGAGCCTGAAGACTTCCGACAGCGCAACTGTCCAGACTGGATGTTAAACATCGACTTACTGTACACAAACTTTTTTTGAATCAGCTTAGTTACTTGGTAATTAGTCGATAGTAAACACGAACTCAGGTATAATTATAAATTTACCTGACTAATTGGTAGTTACCTACAATTTATGGATAAGGACTGGCAAAAAAATATTAAGATATAACAAAGTCAAAATATCGAAAATCATATACCACCTAAATAGATATGAAACACAATAAATAAATGCTGGTTTAATAATAGATTAAAGAAGCTTTGTAAGCAGAATGAAAACCTATATAGAAAATTTAAAGAAACTAAGGCAGAAAAATTGTATATAAAGTATATTAAAATTAAACAGCTAACCCAAAAAGTAAAGAAAATGGAGTAGCACCATTTAAAATAGAAGATAACTTAACACATAATGATAATGAAACTAGAGCTAACATTCTAAATAAATACCTTGCAGAAGTACTCTCAGCCTCTGGAGACAAAGACATGTTACTTACTTTGAGCCAAGTAGACAACATAGGAGATATAGAGGTACAAGAAAAGGGGATCTAATAACTATTAGCCAACATCAAACTGAATAAAGCATCTGGACCTGATGGTATTAAAGCTAGATTACTCAAAGAACTAAGCAATGAGCTAGCACAAGTGTTCAAAATACTTTTTAGGCATCTCTTTACCAGGACAGAGTACCAAGGGACTGGAAAGAAGCTAATGTCACCCCTCTATTTAAAAAAGGAGAAAAATCTGACACAGGAAACTACAGACCAGTATCACTTACCAGCATCACATGTGAAAACCACTTAGACAAACACAATGTCTTTACTCCATACCAACATGCTTTAGGAAATATAGATCTTGTTAAACTAATAGGACTAATTGATGGTTTTTGAAAAGGTTAGATAATAGTGAACAAATAGATGCTATCCTATTATATTTTTCTAAGGCTTTTGACAAAGTTGACCAGTCTAGTTTGCCCACAAAATTAACATATTTTCGCAATGATGGTCTATTACATCTGTGGATTAAGGATTTTACGATAGGGAGAGAACAAACTGTAATTATAAATGACTCTAAATTAACACCAATAAACTCAGTGTACCTCAAAGAACAGTCTTAGGTTCACTATTTTTAATCTACATAAATGCAGGGGCGGACTGGCTATATGGGCAAACGGGCAAATGCCCGGTGGGCCGGTACCAAATGGCCCGGTCTGGTCGTGACCAAAAAATTTTTTTTTCTTTCAATGCAGACAACTAATAATCAAAAAACAAAAGTGACAGAGCAATACAGATGGCCAAACACGCTTTCTTGCTGGGCCGGTACCAAATGGCCCGGTCTGGTCGTGACCAAAAAATTTTTTTTTCTTTCAATGCAGACAACTAATAATAAAAAAACAAAAGTGACAGAGCAACACAGATGGCCAAACACGCTTTCTTGTGTTTTTTTTTCTTTTTGTAAATTATTATTACTATTAATTTTGTTTGAAATTCAACAAGAATATAAAAAGAAAAATTACACTATACATTTTATATATTGTTTTTTGCACAACGTTAGGCCGTTCATTTTGCTATATACGAGCGGCATGGACTTCAATACTGCTTTGATGACTTCGAGGTTGTGTTTGGCCTATTCATTTTGCTGGTCGGCATGGACGTTTGATGGCACTCCCATTTGTTTTTGCTCCTTCCCTCCCCCGTCTTTCGATGGTTTCATTGAAAGTTAACGAAAATGATGGATGAGAGAGGTTTAGTTAGAAAACATTGATATAACGCAGAAAAAAAAGGATAGGCGCGACAATGAGCTCTTTAACAATATAGAGATTAACATACACACAGCCGCGATATTGCAAACCACCCAACTTATTCTCAGCTCAATATAGATATAGAGTTCTACTTTCTGCGATTTGTAAAGAAAAAGTAAGATTTCTGTTTGTTTATTTTAAATAGCATAGATCTAAAAATATTACACTTAAGGCTTACCAAAAAAAAAAATATATGTAATTAAAAAAAAACCTTACTATCTTAAAATCTTATTACTATTATAATTAATGGCAAACTTATGCACAAGTCATTAATGATGGAAATTCTTATAATAATTTGTATAATACGGACAGACGCAGAAGGCGAAAAGAAAATCTAAATCGACCATAGTTATGCTTGCCTGGATGTGGCAAAATATGCAGGTCACAGCTGGGGCTGCACAGCCACGGGAAATACTGTATTCCTCATTATTCTTGGGACTCGAAGACAAGCCTTATGATTATTACTTAATGTCAGCCAGGTTATCAATGTTCAAGTACTCCATATTTCATTGAGGATATCTAACTGGAGTAATTTCATTGAATCGAGTGTGAAAACATTAAGCTCAAGACTAATACATCCAGTGCCGTGTTTCTTTGATGTATCCACCAAATAGTGACCTGGAATATATTTTTATAGGCACTCCCGAATCCGATTTTATTATATAATTGTGAATGTAATACAACACATCTCCAAAAAAAAAAAATACAATCGTGATATCGTCACCCACCAAGATTCTTATCTCGATGTCTCTGTAACATTTTCTTTTATTTTATTTAGGAATACACCCTTCTTACTACACGGTCGTAGCCGTTGGGACACTAGTGATGGTCATTACTTAGATAAAGTATGGTTTTGACCGTTCATTTAATCGGATACAACTCCTTTGTATTAGAGATATCTGGTCAAGAGTTCACTGGGACATTAAGGAGATTTTTCAAAGGAAAAAAAAAGGTTCGACATAAAGAATGGAAAAGAAAAATGGAAGGATGTTAAACAGTGGCAGTGGCGTAGCTAGGGTCGGGGGAGGCGGAAGAAAAATTTGAAAATGCTCACGGGCCCCTGCTTGAGGGTAGGGGCACAAATGTGTGTTTTTGACATTAAAAATTAAATATTACAAAAAAAATGGAAGGCCCCCAAAGAGGTCAAGCCCTCCGGGCCCCCAATGGATGGAAAATTTCTAGCTACGCCCCTGATGAGGGAATGCACATTTGTATCTGTGTGTTTGCTAGTGTGTGTGTGTGGAGGGGGGTATGATCTACTTACCGATGATATACTGGGTTCCATCCAGACAGGTGGCGAAAGCGCGCCGGGCCACCCTGGGTGAGCAAGGGTTCGACTGCGTCTGCGTGGGGACGTACTCGTCCCGGTACGCCACGTCGTCCGCCATGTCGGGCGCCGCCGTCACCTTGACCAAGGGGAGGCTGGAAAAGGAGCGGCTGGTGGGCTCCGGGCGAAGGCGCCGGTGCTTCAAGTTGGTCAGTTTGCTGATCAGCTCAAACTCAGAGCCATACTTCTTCATGATATTGTTGGTCAAGTGGTTAAGGAGGTCGAGGTTGTAGGGCGACCTCTTGCAGCTGTTGTTGTTGCTGCTGTGGACCGCGGCCTGGCTGGCGCTGTTGCTGTTGCACGCCATGGCGTAAGGAGCTGTTGCTAGTCACGTGAGGCAAGGAATGGCTTCCAAAGTATCGACGGAAGAAAGTATCGATGCCTTAATCTTACAGCGTCAAACATGGTCTTAGATTCTTCGACACATAATTCCAAATCACATTTCATGATGGACATATGCAAAACACGTCATCATTTTTAAAAACCACCTCTAAGAAGTTTATTTTTAAGCATGAGACATAACCACAAATGTACATTTGTCATTGTTTTTCGTTGATTTTTTGTTTATTTTCATGCTTATAGATGTATACCAAATGAATTACATCAACTTGAATGTATAACAAATCTTTACATTAAAGTACGTCTTTTAGGCAGTAAATGTAAATTTAAAGATAAAAAAAGAAATAAAAAAATAGCGAACTGGATGTTATTTGTTCTCTAGATATACTGAAATTTATCCCTCATGGTTGCATTTTAAAATAAAAATAAAATATGAGAGTAGCAAAAAAAAAAAAATTAAATAAAGAAATAAAAAGAGGCCTTAAGTCCCAAGGATTCCTATGATGACTGAATAGCGCAATTATGAGATTTCCTAAAAAAAAAAAAGATTTCATTTTTTGAGACATTTAGTAAAAATAAACAATCAATATCGATAGTAGGTGTGTAACTAAACCAAAATGTATCAAGCCGTAATAACCAAATAGAAACACGAATCCCCCCCCCAAAAAAAAAAAAAGGAGAGGCGTAAAATTCCCCGTTCAGACCTTGTGATCTAGAGGGCATCTAGAGGGCATCTGTTTCTTTAGCCAACGATTTACGAGCAGGGTGTCATGTGGAAAGCACAACGACCAACCGCCTTTCCTTTCCCCAACTAAGCTAAGCAACCTTTAGAGTTAGATAGACTTATAGGCGCAAAATCCCGAAATTTAAAATCAAAATCCCAGTCTTCACTGAAATTCGAGCCCAGGACTCTGGATTCGGAAGCCAAGCGCCTAACCACTCACTCACTTCGAGCCCCAAAATCCTGTTGAAGACTATCTTTTATTTGAGTCTACCAAGCTCCAATAGGTACATGACATTAGTTGGGAAAAAGGTCAAGGCAGTGGGCCACAGAAACATCATCTTTACATCACCCAGCTTATTGATCGCATGGCCGGAAAGGGGAACTTTACTTTGAAAGTAAACCCGTAAAAGAGAAATTGTAATAATTCCAAGTACTACTGTGAACAATGAACTATGAACAATTTTGGATCCTCATTCTTTGTGATACACTTTAAGAGTCCTCTGTTCTGGCGACTCGCTTATGCTCCTATTTATGCGACGCTGAATTTATAATTGATGAGCTGCGGCGGGTATAGTATAGTGAACAATGTCAGTGATTATGAACTATAAACAATTTCTCGATAACCTTGACGGCTCGACAGTGTTCTATGGACCTGGACCTGGATGCGTTAACACGCTTGTCTTGTGTGTTATTGTAAGTGAAAGTATAATCTGAGCAAACGACATACAAGATACACTATACATATATAAATATGAATATTAAACGACAATCTCGATTCTAATACATCAAACAATAACAAGATGGGTACAACAATGTCAAGGTAAGAGTTTTTGGCGTGTCTGTCGTAATTGTGTGTCGTAAATCCAATTGTACTAGCTTTTTTTTTAATTTTAAGCCAATCTTTCTTTCAGCTAATATTCAACCTTTCTTTCACCTATTATATTTCTTGATTTGTCTTCAATTTTTTTTTTTTTTTTTTTTATGTGCGTTGGAAATCCGCTCTCAACCGGCATTAACTGAATTTCACAATTTAATTGTCATTACACTTTACTCTTCATAACATATCACGGATTTTATTTTTCCTTGGTTGCTTCCCCTGGCTTAATTACCTATGGCGCTGATGTGTTAAAATTGAAAATGAAAGTAAAAAAAAATAATAAAAATAAACAACAACAACAACACGTACACAATATAACCCATAGATCTTTGGCAGCAAAATTTTAAAAAATACTTTAATAGTTTTGCATTTGTTTATTTATTGCCATTTCATACCTTTTATTAAAAGTTGCCAAATCTTATCTTATCTTATATAATACAGACGTTACTTCAAAAAAGAAGATGATTTAACCAAGGTTAAATGACATTTTAGTTGTATGTTCTTATTTGATTTATAGAAATTTCTTTTAATAAATCCTAATGCTTTTTTGATTTTTTTTTTATAGTTTCATCAATATGTGGATTCCATGCCAGTTTTTCATTTATTATAACACCTAGGTATTTTGCGTTTTTGGTCTGTGTTACTGGTTTGCCATGAATAAGATAAGTGGAATTAATTTGTTTTAGTTTTTTTGTTACTCTTAACAACTGACATTTTTCTGGGTGGAAAGACATGCTCCAATTTGATTTCCATTTCTGTAATTCATCTAATTCTCTTTGTAAAATATCTGTGTCTTGTTTTGTTTTTATTGTTCTATATATTATGCAATCGTCTGCAAATAATCTGACTTTTGTTTCTGAACTAATGCAATTTGGTAAATCATTTATGTAAATTAAAAATAGTAGTGGACCCAAGACTGTTCCTTGAGGTACACCTGAGTTTACTGTTATCGGTGTTGATTTAGAGCCATTTATTATTACAGTTTGTTCTCTTCCTATCAGAAAATCTTTAATCAACTGATGCAGTGGACCATTAATGCCAAAATATTTTAATTTTTTAAGCAAACTTTGGTGGTGAACTTTGTCAAAAGCCTTAGAAAAATCTAGTAAGATAGCATCTATTTGTTCACTATTATCTAAACCTTTAGAAAAATCATCAATTAGTCCTATTAGTTGTGTTTCACATGATCTACATTTCCTAAAGACATGTTGGTATGGTGTGAGGACATTTTGTTTGTCTAAGTGGTTTATGATGTAGCTACATATTATGTGTTCTAGGATTTTACATGTGATGCTGGTAAGTGATACTGGTCTGTAGTTTCCAGGGTCAGATTTTTCTCCTTTTTTAAATAGGGGGGTGACATTAGCTTCTTTCCAGTCCTTTGGTACTCTGCCCTGGTTAAGTGAAGCCTGAAAGAGTATTTTGAACACTGGGGCTAGCTCATTGCTTAGTTCTTTGAGTAATCTAGCTGGAATACCATCAGGTCCAGACGCTTTATTTGGTTTGGTGTTGGCTAATACTTTTTAAATTCCATTTTCTTGTACTACTATATCTTCTATGTTGTCTACTTGGTTCAAATTCAGTAATATATCTTTGTCTCCTGGGGCTGAAAATGTTATGTTCATCTTTTAATGGCGCTATGCCTGTTGTTTCCATTTTCTTAGACTTAATGTATGACCATAGGTTTTTGTTGTTATCTTTAGATATTACATTGTTTATGTATTCACTCTGCAGCTGTCTGCTCACTTTTTTGGTTAAGTGTTTAATTTTTATATACTTTTTGTAAACTCTTTCTGCCTTAGTTTCTTTAAATTTTCTATATAGGTTTTCCTTCTGTTTACAAAGCTTCTTTAGTCTATTATTAAACCAGCATTTATTTATTTTGTTTGATGTGTATTTAGTTGGTATATGATTTTCTATAATGCTTTTAAGATGGTTTTTAATGAAATTCCAGAGGTCATAGACTGGTTAGTTAATGTCTTTTTCTAATAAGAATGTTTGTTGAAAGTTTAATGCAGCTTGGTGTAGTGGTGTTAGGTTACATTTATTCCAGAGTAAGATTTTTCTTTTGGTTTTTGTATTGGCTACTGCTTTTATCTGACTGTGTATTTTTATGATCTCATGGTCTGATAGACCAGGGATAATATCATAATCAACTACTAATCCAGGTCTGTTGGTTAAGAAGAGATCTAATGTGTTGTTTAATCTAGTTGGCTTTTTAATGATTTGATCTAAACTTAGGTTGTGTAAAGTTTCTATGAAAAGCTCATTTATGTTGAGGTGGTATTAATTTTACAAAATGTAGATTCTATATTTTTTGAGTTAGGTAAGGTAATTTCTTCTGCTATAAGAGTGTTTTTTATTGCTAGAAGAACTCCTCCATGATTATCAGCCCTATCTTTTCTAAAAATTTCATAATTACTATTGAAAATTTCTGCATTATAAATTTCTGTTCCTGCAATTATGTCTGGTTTCTCACATTCTAATAAAATTTTTAAGTCTGCTGTTTTGTTCCTAATGCTTTGAAAATTTATTACTAATGTTTTAAGGTATTTTGGTATTACTTCTTTAGTAGGTTTGTTTAGTGAGGCTGTTGTATTAATTTTAGTAGATTTAGGTTTAACAGGAGTGGATCTGGCTAGTGGTTGGTGAGTTTGGTTTGGGATGGTGTTTAGGATATTGTATGGGTTAGAAGTGTCTGCATCAAAGGAATCAAACAGTCCTGATGTAAACTGAGGTAACCCACACGGGTTTAGTATTAACGATACATATTTTTTTAATAGGTCTACTAAATAGCAAATTCGCCATTTAATATCCGTAGTTATTACAAAGCTAGAATATAAATCTAAAATGTCCACTGTGTTCTATATTACAATTGATTATGTGAAAAAATTATAGCACATCCCTTTGACTTACTAAAATTTTTAGTTCTGAGCCCATTATATAATTTTCGTAGCGAAAATGTTTGAAGGCAATAGAGGAAAGTGGATTTATGTTAATAACAAAAAAATTTGTAGATTTTATTTGGGTTACATACATAGGTGTACCTTGGGCGTAG
>JAZGLO010005108.1:0-116438 GCA_036873155.1 Biomphalaria sudanica
TAAAAACGTGTGGAACTAACGGAAGAATCCTTTAAAACATGTGGAACTAACGGAAGAATCATTTAAAACGTGTGGAACTTACGGAAGAATCATTTAAAACGTGTGGAACTAACGGAAGAATCATTTAAAACATGTGGAACTAACGGAAGAATCATTTAAAACGTGTGGAACTAACGGAAGAATCTATAAAAACGTGTGGAACTCACGGAAGAATCATTTAAAACATGTGGAACTCACGGAAGAATCATTAAAAACGTGTGGAACTCACGGAAGAATCATTTAAAACATGTGGAACTCACGGAAGAATCATTAAAAACGTGTGGAACTCACGGAAGAATCATTTAAAACATGTTGAACTTACGGAAGAATCATTAAAAACGTGTGGAACTCACGGAAGAATCATTTAAAACATAACAATAATTTCAATTGCACGGATTTTGTTTATCCCCCCCCTCCCTTCTGAACTCTTCCTCCCCCCTCCTCTCATGTTAATTTGAATATCAATTTGACAGCTCCAAGTTGAAGTTATCGAACGCAACATCAAACCACTTGTTACGTAGACATATCCCACTTCCTGATTATGGAATTATCTCTATTATAAGCGCTATGGGTTCTGAGGGATTGATTCATCGACATAGCACTGAGTCTCCCACTTGCCGTGGACGGAAAATATTCGAAACAGTAAAACCTGTTATTTTTCGTGTGTCTAGGACAACTAAGCAGTTTTCACGATCGAAACAGCATGTTGTGTAATATACATCAGCCTTATGTATGATATAGTTTTTTTTAATTGTGTAATAAACTTGTGTAATAATGTTTTTATGAACCTGTATTTTTAACAGGACAGACAGACAGACAGAGTTAATATAAGCGTTGTCATTATGTTGTGCTGCAAACAAAGGAACGCAGAAAGTTGTCTTTCTTCTCTGAGGGGTTCAAACAAAGAGCACACACGTAGCATCACGTGTTAAACAAAACAAACTTAGCAACAGTTTCTTTATTTTGTACGCCGGATACACCCAAAAATGTGCTATTTATAGTTTTCCCGCCATTTATCAAAATCTCCAAAAGTACCAGTGTTATTAATGTGTTATAAATCTACGTTATAAACTTTATGCTCTTTTACAGCAAATGATTTTGTTACTAATTAGATGTCCACGAAAGGGTAAAATCCGTTATTATTGTATGTTTAGTCCATCCCTTGTAAATCTAAAGAAACTACAAAAGATTTTGGAAATCCGATTTAGATATATTTTATACAACGGCTACTTCTAGTTTTAGCAAACCGTTTGATTTTCAATAGTAAATATTTAAGCCTTTTTTTTCATAAAGTATGCCATTTTTAAATAAAAGACTTCAAGAGAGGTAAGTCTTTATAATATGTCTACAGACCTACATATATAATACGTACTATATATATATATATATATAATTCTTGGTTCTGACCACTCATAATTATTAATTCCCCCACTTGCCATGGAAGATATAATACGAAAATATAACCTATTGTTACATAACTTACGCCTAGGAAAAGTAAGCCATTTTCAAGATCGTAATCGCAAAGGTTAAATTTACCAAAAAAAGATTTTTTTATTGGCAATTTATGCAATATATGTCTTCAATATATGTCTTCAATATATGTCTTCAATATATGTCTTCAATATATGTCTTCAATATATGTCTTCAATATATGTCTTCGAAAGGCGACATTTTAATGTTTTAAGTACAAAACTATTATTTCTTCTTCCTTAAGCACTTATAAAGAATTTATTGGTTATTTCTTTTTAGCGGCCCCCGAAAGGGGAAAAGGCGCTATTAGTTTTGTGTAACCTGTCTGTCCGTCTGTCCGTCAGTCCCGTTTAGATCTCAGAAACTAAAAGAGAAAATGAAAATCGGACATCATAATATTTTATATCATTCAAAATTCTGATGCAACGGCTACTTTTTTCTTTTCCAAAAGTGAACCATCTACTTTTTAAAATTATATATGCAAGCAGATTTTTCCAAAAATGATACACACACACTTTTGAATGAAAAACTTCAGGGGAAGTAGGTCTAATTAAAAAGTTCACAAACTTTCCCATCAAGAAAACAACTTCATTCATAGATTCGCGCATTGGTACAAAACATTTGCATCTAAGGTCACAATGGTCAAAGTGTCAATGGATCATTATAAAATATATTTTCCATTAATTAACAATCTAATATAATAGAATACTGATTCAAAAATTAAAAAAAAAAAGAATTTTGATACGAACTTCGTTTCAATTGTAAGTTTTTAAATAAAAAACTACTTTTAACCGCTCAGTTTTCACACATCCTCATTAGGCTATACACTTGACAACAATCTCAATCTAAATTACAATAAATAGAGGCCAGATCTACATAGACATAGATCTATATACTAGTTCTAGTCTAGATATCGTAGATTCTATATCAAGATTCTAGATCTAGACTTTAGACTTGGATCTATTTCTAGATCTAGGCTTAGACTTAGATCTTGAATCTAGATTTAGATATAAAACTAGGTCTTTAATATTAATTTCTATTTATTTCATTAAAGCATTCTATTCCCTGTAGTGTCTATGCAAGAGTATTTAATCCACATTGACCTCATATGGTAAATTCTCACCTCTACATGCTAAATGTATTCTAAAAATATTGACTTATAATTACAGTGTTAATTGAAATTCTCAATATTTGCATAATACGTATGATTAAACTTTTAGCCCAATAGAGAAATAAAATAATAAAAATAATTATTATTTAGTGATTAATTGATTGCCAGAAACATTCAAGCTGCTGCTGCACATTATCAGGCGAGAGAAAACAAGAACATAAGCCGTGAATGAGCTGCGCGTGAAACGAGTTTGAACCCTTACCTTCAACAGCGTGTTGCCTCATCTCTAATTCCTGGCGTTGTCTGTTGCTATGACGTAGAACAGCCCCGTGGCATCTGATTCTGTAGCAGCCAGTGAGCCGCTAACACCTGTCAGGCAGCGCTGTACGGGAAAGAAGGGAGGCTGCTCAGCAAGGGAAGATAATTCGACTCCATGCTGTGCTATTTCAGGCATGCTGTGAAGTCCCCTTAGAGGTTGTTGTTTTTTTAATACTTATTCAATGAGTGTTGCTCACGAAACTAGCACTCTTATAATTCTCCCAGGTTTCATGACGTCATAGCATTCATTGACATCGCCTCAAGTAAGTCATGGGTGTGTCTGATGTGATCTTTTGATGGACAAAGAACGAATGGACATTGACTTTTAATGGCGTCATATAACCATTGACTTATCAATGTATAAGGCAAGGCCGAAAAGGGAAAGAACATTACAGGATTGAGATCAAAGCTTGACGAATATTTGGAGTCGATCATTAGACACAATGCCATCAAGACACTATTCTCCAGTCAACTCAATAAGTCGATTGTTGGTCTAGAGTTGTCTCTCTTGGCATGCTATAGCGACACGCTAATCCAACATACATTCAAATAGAACTTTCTGGTTCAACAATAGGCTCAGTAAATATTGACATCGGATAGTTGAGATCAATAATAAATCTACAATTCTTGTGAGACTAGATTATCTTCTTTTAGAATTTTTCCATTTCAACAAATATAAAACAAGGTTACAAAGACAGTTTGTGTGGAAACACAAACTTAAAATCGGCCCCCGAAGTGGTCCACCCAGGCAGGCTTCAATATTTTCAGAAAGAACATCCAAATGAAATTATATCAAAGACAAATGAGAGATAAGAATGGAGAAAGAAGGTTGACAGATCTTGTTTAGTGCCCCAACGGTGCAGCAGATAAAAGGATAGGTGCAAGTGAATGCAAAGCTAGCCTAACTAGTTCCCCTTTCAGACCTTGTGGTCTATAGGGCAGATGATGTATAGTTCATCTGTTTTTGTGGCCTTCGGTTAACGATGGTGTCATGTAGCCAGCACAACGACCAACCGCCTTTACTTTTCCCCAACTAATGTCAGTTACCCATTAGAGCTGGGTAGACTCAGAGGCGCCCAAGGATTCCGAAGATGAATATCCCAGTCTTCACCAGGATTTGAACCCGGGACCCTCAGTTCTGAAGACAAGTGTTTTACCACTCAGCTACCGCGCCTCTCCAGGCCTAAACTGAAGTCTTAGAAATAATTTAATTGTTTTGAAAAGGCTCAATCTCTTATTCGAATCCTCAAAAAAAAAAAAAAAAAAAAAAAAAAATAATTCCGCCCTATTAAAATGTTGAAGGAAAAAAGTTTATAACATTACCATTCGTTTTAAGTTAGGTCTAGCTTATGATGCATACTAATTAGCATTTTCTCTTTAAAAAAACTGCTTGCATAACTGATTTTAAAAATTAGATTTTTCGCTTTCAGGAAAAAAAAAAGTAGCCGTTACATCAGAACTTTGAATCGTCTAAAATATTGTGATGGCGGATTTTCAATATCTTTTCTAGTTTACAAGATCTAAACGGGACGGACGGACAGACGGTCAGACGGACAGACATTTCACACAAAACTAATAGCGTCTTTTTCCCTTTCGGGGGCCGCTAAAAATGTATGTATTGTTTTATAATTCTTCTAATAAAGTCAAGACTTTTATTGGCAACAAATTAATTTCTTGGTCAGTTCAAGCAGTCTGAACCTGCAATTACCAATTTTATGCATTATATTTTTTAAATAAATATGTGCTTCGTCTCCAATGTTGTATGGTAATTCGGAGTGTAAAAAGAATTACATTTGTGAATGAACTATTCTGTCCTAAAATATAACTTTATGAAATGATTGAACTAAATCTGTCGTATACAAGAAATGTTTCATGACGATAATGTCAAATAAAATAATAGATCCAGAATTCTTTCTTGTCCTAATTAATTTGAAAGTTTCATGGTATTGAAATCGATGCACTAAAAATGTAATGATAATTATGTCATATATATAGCAGTGGTGTCATCATTTGTTGACCTTAATATTTCCATGATAATTAGTTGTTTTTTTAACCTTATTAGTTGAATAATAATTACTTTGTTGACCTTTTTCTCCCATGACTATTACTGTGTTGACCTGATTAGTTACAATTATTTAATATTAGTTATTACTAATTACTATTTAAAATATCAACTCAGGCGCCATTTCGCCCTCACTGGCATAGAGGAAAGTAGCTGGCAGCAGATGGCCTCTGAAACAGACAATTGGAGAGCGCTCACAAAGACTGTGGGACAAACATTTGAGACTCAAAGAAAGACATTATTGAAGACAGGCGCAGAAGACTGAAATAAAACTTAAACAGACCGCCATCAGACAACAGCTTTGTCTGCACGAGAAGCAGGAAAATATGCAGGTCGTAACTGGGTTGGCCTAGTTGTGTGAAACACTGCATCAACTGAATCGAAGATCTTTTTGAGAAAAGTAGGAATTTACAGTTCTCTTAGTTAACGCATAAACATTTAGGGTCTCATCATAGATTAAGTTCTTTGATAGTCTCTGCTCACAGGTCCTAGTAGAGTCTCATCATAGATTAAGTTCTCTGATAGTCTCTGCTCACAGCTCCTAGTAGAGTCTCATCATAGATTAAGTTCTCTGATAGTCTCTACTCACAGCTCCTAGTAGAGTCTCATCATAGATTAAGTTCTCTGATAGTCTCTGCTCACAGCTCCTAGGTAGAGTCTCATCATAGATTAAGTTCTCTGATAGTCTCTGCTCACAGCTCCTAGTAGAGTCTCATCATAGATTAAGTTCTCTGATAGTCTCTGCACAGACGTTACTTCAAAAAAGAAGATGATTATGTCCTACGCGTCATGCATTTAGTCATGCATATTAACCAATGACTTAAATTCTGCCAAGTCACTGGTTTTCCTGGCTAGCTCAGGCAACCCATTCCATGCTCTAATAGCACTAGGGAAGAAGGAGTATTTGTACAAATTTGTCCTAGCATATGGGACGAGGAGTGTGCCTTTATCTTTGTGTCTTTCAGAGTATTTTAATAAATTTTGCTTTTGCATTTGCAGATTATGGTTCAGTGTTTTATGTATGATTGCTACTTTACTTTTGAGTCTTCTTTCCTGAAGGCTTTCTAAATTTAGTGATTTTACTTAAGGTGTTACTCTAGTCAAATGTGAATATTCATTTGTTATGAATCTCACTGCTCTCTATTTTGTGTCTGTTCCAGTTTCTTAATGTTTTCTTGAGTTGAGGGGTCCCAAACGGAGGATGCATATTCTATTATTGGCCTAACCAAGGTTAAATAACATTTTAATTTTATGTTCTTATTTGATTTATAGAAATTTCTTTTAATAAATCCTAATGCTTTGTTTGATTTTTTTTTATAGTTTCATCAATATGTGGATTCCATGACAGTTTTTCATTTATTATAACACCTAGGTATTTTGCGTTTTTAGTCTGTGTTACTGGTTTGCCATGAATAAGATAAGTGGAATTAATTTGTTTTAGTTTTTTTGTTACTCTTAACAACTGACATTTTTCTGGGTGGAAAGACATGCTCCAATTTGATTCCCATTTCTGTAATTCATCTAATTCTGATTGTAAAATATCTGTGTCTTGTGTTGTTTTTATTGTTCTATATATTATGCAATCGTCTGCAAATAATCTGACTTTTGTTCATGAATTAATGCATTTGGTAAATCATTTATGTAAATTAAAAATAGTAGTGGACCCAAGACTGTTCCTTGAGGTACACCTGAGATTACTGTTATCATTGTTGATTTAGAGCCATTTATTATTACAGTTTGTTCTCTCCCTATCAGAAAATCTTTAATCCACTGATGCAGTGGACCATTAATGCCGAAATATTTTAATTTTTTAAGCAAACAATGGTGGTGAACTTTGTCAAAAGCCTTAGAAAAATTAAGTAAGATAGCATCTATTTGTTCACTATTATCTAAACCTTTAGAAAAATCATCAATTAGTCCTATTAGTTGTGTTTCACATGATCTATATTTCCTAAAGCCATGTTGGTATGGGGTGAGGACATTATGTTTGTCTAAGTGGTTTATGATGTTGCTACATATTATGTGTTCTAGGATTTTACATGTAATGCTGGTAAGTGATACTGGTCTGTAGTTTCCTGGGTCAGATTTTTCTCCTTTTTTAAATAGGGGGGTGACATTAGCATCTTTCCAGTCCTTTGGTACTCTGCCCTGAAAGAGTATTTTGAACACTGGTGCTAGCTCATTGCTAAGTTCTTTGAGTAATCTAGCTGGAATACCATCAGGTCCAGACGCTTTATTTGGTTTGGTGTTAGCTAATAGTTTTTGAATTCCATTTTCTTGTACTACTATATCTTTTATGTTGTCTTCTTGGTTCAAATTAAGTAATATGTCTTTGTCTCCTGGGGCTGAGAATGCTGATGCAAAGTATATGTTTAGGATATTTGCTTTAGTTTCATTATCATTATGTATTATGTTTTGTTCATCTTTTAATGGCGCTTTGCCTGTTGTTTCCATTTTCTTAGACTTAATGTATAACCATAGGTTTTTGTTGTTATCTTTAGATACCTCCTAGTAGAGTCTCATCATAGATTAAGTTCTCTGATAGTCTCTGCTCACAGCTCCTTTGCTGCACTACACAATTGTTTACTAATATTTTGTATTGCACGTCCATACCTCTGGACAAATATACATAGGTCAGCGTAAAGAAGGCTGAACAGAAATTTAATATTAAACAGGAAGTTGATATCTAACAGAAAGTTGATATTAAACAGAAAGTTGATATCAAACAGAAAGTTGATATCAAACAGAACAGAAGTTGATATCAAACAGAAAGTTGATATTAAACAGGAAGTTGATATCAAACAGAAAGTTGATATTAAACAGGAAGTTGATATCAAACAGAAAGTTGATATTAAACAGGAAGTTGATATCAAACAGAAAGTTGATATTAAACAGGAAGTTGATATCAAACAGAAAGTTGATATTAAACAGGAAGTTGATATCAAACAGAAAGTTGATATTGACTCGCAAATAAAATTCGAGGATAAAATTTCCGAGGCGATTTTTAATTTAATCTCGAGCAAAACGCAGATAAAATGAATTGTTTAAATTTTGGGGTTTCCCATAACTTGCTAAGATATTATATGGCCAGCACAACGACCCAATTACCGTTCATAACAGATTTGAACTCAAATCACCTGCATGGATGAATTTCATCAAATCAATTAACAGACTTTAATTACGGCAATTTGACTGTTGTCATACTATTCATAGTTCTATATATATAGTTCGTCCATGGTGGTTCGATGATGACCACTTTGTCATCCAGGGTGCTGAGGGCTTTGCACTGGGGTTTTATGCCTCCTCATGTGGCTGGTGAGACCTATGTGAGCCCGGAATGTTCGGCCGCACATTGGCAGGTTATTCCAGCTGGAGCTAGTGTCGTTTGCCTTGCCTTTCTTCTCTGTCGTTTTTCTTCTGCCAGCGTTGTTCTTTTTTCCTCAGCAACCTGTGCGCCAGTTTTCACAGTGCGACGCCATGATGCTCTGTCATGTGCCTCTGTCTCCCAGGTGCATGGGTCTATGCTAAACGCCTTCAGAGAAGCTTTGAGGGTGTCCCTGAAGCGCTTTCTTTGTTGGCCATACAAGAGTCGTTTAGGGATGCGGTGGTCTTCCATTCTGTAGACGTGGCCTGCCCATTGCAGCTGGGACTGCATCAGGATTGTGTGGATGCTTTGCAGGCACGCTCTTCGAAGGACTTCAGTATCTGGTATTTTGTCTTGCCATTTGACATTTAGTATTTTTCTCAGACATGTCATGTGGAAGTGGTTCAGTTTCTTTGCATGTTTGCTGTACACTGTCCATGTTTCTGAGACATAGAGCAATGTAGGGAGAATGACGGCTCTATAGACCCCTGGCTTTGTGTTTGTGGTGATACCACGTCTGTTCCAGACATTTTTAGACAGTCTGCCATAGGTTGCACTGGCCTTGGCGATACGCAGGTCGATTTCACTATCGATGTTTCTGTTTCTGGAGAGTGTGCTGCCAAGATATGTGAATTTGTCCACTGCGTTTATATCCTGTCCATTTATAGTGATGCTTGGATCCGAGTAGGCTTTCCCAGGAGCAGGTAGATATAAGACTTCAGTCTTGTTTGTATTAATAATAAGACCAAAGTCTAAGCATGCTCTTGAGAAGTCACTGACGATGTTCTGCAGATCATTTTCAGAGCAAGCATTTAGGGCACAGTCGTCAGCAAATAGCAAGTCTCTGATTACTGCTGCATTTGTTTTTTTATTTTGCTTTAAGCCGCCTCTGGTTGAATAGGCCACCATCAAATCTGTATGATATATTTATCCCGTTGTTTTCTCTATTTGTGAATGCATCTGTCAGCATAGCGGAGAACATGATACTGAACAGTGTAGGTGCTTGGACACAGCCTTGTTTTACCCCGTTTGATACTTCGGGGTGTATGGGGTATCTAGGAGGGGTAGCACCTCTAGTGGACAGGCAGTCGTACCCTCTTTTTGAGGGTAGTTTGGCTCACGCTTTGTCCCCACTCGATGCCCAACTCTCACCTGTGGCTCCCAGAAGCTGTAGCATGCGCAGAGGCCAGACCCCGGAAACGGCTTTGACTGGCCGGCTAAACCAGGTAGAGGGTATCTGACGTGCCCATGGCACTCAGTACACTGAGGTTCTGTCAAACCTAGCATGTGAAGTCTGGACATGGCGGCCTGTGCGTAACGTCACAAAACTAGACTAATCGGACAGAAAGGCAAGTACCAGCACAGTGCTGTGGAGCACTCAAGAGCAGGACAAGACACACAGAAAGTCTCTGGTCATCCACTGCACCCAAACTTGTCCCCGGACGTCTTGACCAAATCTTGCATCCGGAAAAGGATGGGCTTTAGGGCGAGAGAGTGAGGTCGACGTTTTGAGCGAATCCTCCTCACTTTAATCCAGATTCCAGCGCAAGTCACTTGTCATCCCCCCCATTCATAGTTCTATAAACGAAATGTTTGTCCACCCCTATCTGGAATCGTATCAAAGTGTATCACTTAATTAAATAGTTGAAAAATATATCAGGAGACATCCAGAAATGTAGTCTTTCATTTCCGTAATCACTTTCCAGCTCCCCCCCACCCTCATTTTGTATCGTGTTTTTTTACGCTTCTCTAATACTGTCTTGTCTCGTTAAATATTAATCCGTTTCTTGTCAATAAGTAATTAACGCTCGCGTAGTTGTTTTTAAATAAATACATGTTTCTTTCATTTTGTTTTCTTTTTCACACAGGAGCTATCCCACAAATCAAACGCATTTTATAAGTGCTGACTGAACACATACACGTAACGTCACTCTACACCAACTACTTGTGTTTTTAGAGTACATTCTAATGTCATTCTACACTAACTACTTGTGTTTATAGAGTACATTCTATTGTCATTCTACATAAACTACTTGTGTTTATAGAGTACATTCTAATGTCATGCTACACCAACTACTTGTGTTTATAGAGTACATTCTAATGTCATGCTACACCAACTACTTGTGTTTATAGAGTACATTCTAATGTCATTCTACACTAACTACTTGTGTTTATAGAGTATATTCTAATGTCATTCTACACCAACTACTTGTGTTTTTAGAGTACATTCTAATGTCATTCTACACTAACTACTTGTGTTTTTAGAGTACATTCTAATGTCATTCTACACTAACTACTTGTGTTTATAAAGTTCATTCAAATGTCATTCTACACTAACTACTTGTGTTTATAGAGTACATTCTAATGTCATGCTACACCAACTACTTGTGTTTTTAGAGTACATTCTAATGTCATTCTACACTAACTACTTGTGTTTATAGAGTACATTCTAATGTCATTCTACACCAACTACTTGTGTTTTTAGAGTACATTCTAATGTCATTCTACACTAACTACTTGTGTTTTTAGAGTACATTCTAATGTCATTCTACACTAACTACTTGTGTTTTTAGAGTACATTCTAATGTCATTCTACACTAACTACTTGTGTTTATAGAGTACATTCTAATGTCATTCTACACTAACTACTTGTGTTTATAGAGTACATTACAATGTCACTCTACACTAACTACTTGTGTTTATAGAGTACATTCTAAATATGTTTCTCTCAAGCGGTACATCCCACCTACCAAAATATTTATAGAAATATATTTTAAATCGAATGGGCGCAAGGTTATGAATATTGATTATCATTGCCCATACTGTATCTATATGTCTAATTAATTATCATTGATAATCCTATATATACCTTTGTAAAAGGCAGTTTAGAACGAATACACGTGTGAACAATTGAGCTGAGACTGAACAAAATTAAAAGCTGTTGGAACATTTGACATCTACCTACATCACGTATGTAATGTTGGTGATTGACCAAACCATAAAGCCAGAGATCGATAAGGTTGACCAAATCATAATATATGAAGCTGTCTGGCCACAGCGAGCCAAAAGCAATTTTCTAGACGCGCTCCTGGGATCACAGATTAAGCTGTGCCGAGTTTTCAGACAGTGTTGCTTCAATCGGCCCCAGGTGACATGGAAATGAGATCTGCCTGATATTCCCAGTCTAGGCGTGGACTGGACGTGGGATACTGATCATGTAATCTATGACACGCTATTCGACTATCAAGGCTGCAGCTTGCTGAACAAAGACTAGTGGATTATAGACCACGGTTCTTGTTGTCCAACCGCAAAAATTTAAAACCCAAATCTAACAGAAAAAAAAAGACAGCATTGAAATTGACAAATCTATCCAGTTCTAGAAAACTTAAAGATGAACATAGAAAAACAAAAGAAGACGCTTAAAGAATAGTAAAACTATTTATATCTTGGAGTCACGTGTTAATGGGGACATAACTTTGGAACAAGTGTCACAGTCATTTGATGAGGTGGAGGGACTGCATTCCTCCCGTCAAGTTATATATATATATATATACTTTCTATTTCTCTCCCTCATTCTCATTCACTCACCCACTCTCTACTTTATTGCTTGTGTTATCACGATATACCAAAATTTTAAAGTACTTTGCAAATCTCTCTCTCTCACTCTCTCTCATTCTCTCTCTCACTCTCTCTCTCTCTCTCTCTTACTCTCTCAATCTCTCTCTCTCTCACTCTCTCTCACTCTCTCTCTCTCTCTTACTCTCTCTCACTCTCTCTCTCTCTCTCTTACTCTCTCTCAATCTCTCTCTCACTCTCTCTCTCTCTCTTACTCTCTCTCAATCTCTCTCTCACTCTCTCTCTCTCTTACTCTCTCTCAATCTCTCTCTCTCACTCTCTCTCTCTCACTCTCTCTCTCTCTCTCACTCTCTCTCTCTCTTACTCTCTCTCAATCTCTCTCTCTCTCACTCTCTCTCTCTCTCTCTCTCTCACTCTCTCTCTCTCTTACTCTCTCTCAATCTCTCTCTCTCTCACTCTCTCTCTCTCTCTTGTCACTTTGTACTTTTCCCCCTAGAAATTCAAGCTGGTCACAAATTGAAAGAAGAAGCTGGGTGGGGGACAGAACTCCTGTAGCCCTGCCAATAATTTGAAATTCTTAGCGTTCGGTGATTTCCCTTTACCTCCTAGTGTTCGTTATTTCTGATCGTATTTAAAAAAAAAACAGCTTGACTACACTTTGAACCATTCCACTGTTTGACCAGAGTGCTAATTTGTTAATGAACTAGAGGGGGGGGGAACTGAAGAGGGAGGAACAAGTCTATTGAAAACATGCAGACCTGCTGGAAGACTTCATGTTTACATTACACTAGCGATGCGGTTGAATTATTGACAAGCTTGTGATGGTCTTTTTGAACCTACAGGATAAATCACTCAGATGAATTACACGTCATGGATTATACACACATTACACTGTCACACACACACATCAAAGTTTCATTAGAACACTTAACTAAAACGTTTTATACAAATAAGCGCATATATATATTTAATCACGTATTTGTATTATTTAAAACTTTTTAAAAAATACATATATATATTAAAATAGAATATACACACATGCATATGCAAAAATTCGAAACTCATATAATTAGAAAGTCTTTGTGCTCTGTTATATTTGCTGGATTATCGCACATACAAGTGAGTTATAATAACACTTTACTAGTTATTGGTACATTGATACAATCATATTTTTAAATTATACATTGACTAACTATTAGGAGTAGTGTTTTGATGTGTATTGTTATGTGGTGTTGTGTAATGGTATGGTGCGGTATTATGTTGTGTGTGTGTGGTGGTCTGTTGTGTTGTATGGTGGTGTTTTGTGTTATTTAGTGATGGTGTGTTGTGTTGTTTTGTAATAGTGTGTTGTGTTGTTGACTGATGTTGTGTTGTGTTGCTGACTGATAGTGTGTTGTGTTGTTGACTGATGGTGTGTTGTGTGGTGTTGTGTTGTATTGTAGAGTGCTTGTGTTCCTCTATATTCTCGACTAAGTCCAACTGACTCTATACAATGTTAATATAATCTGAAAGGTTTCAATGACCTGATTGTTACGTCTGGTATTGATTAACTGCTTACAAGAACAGTTTCGTCAAGAAAATCTACACTTTATGTTGATATTTTATTGAGTTTCTGTCTCCCAATGAATGCTTCACTGCAACAGCTGCCTCTCAGACGTTGAAGTCATTTTCACAGGGTCAGAGCTGACCACCGGTCTGGGTTTATTTAGAAGGTTTTGGGGCTACATTATAGTGCCACCATCTTCCCCGATAAAAAAAAAACAACAACTTTGCTCTGCATGTACCAGGACAGACTGATCACGTGACCGATTGCCTTGAAATTCTCCGCTTATATTATAATGAAATGACTATGAGAATCGCTTCCCAAATGTTTCAAGATAATTCCACTCAGCATAACGGTCAACTCTAGCAGGGCCGCGATGACCTTACACGGTCCATTGAGATTGCAAAGATGACCAGATTTAGATCTACAGTTACGTTAGGCCAGGTCATTGGAAGTGAAGGAAAGATTGGGACGAATGGAGCGTGACGGCTCCTGTCTCCTAACTGTCCCCCCCCCCCACTCTTCTATCGTGTCGTGTAGAAAGCGGAGATGGTTCTGTGATACGAAGCTCGTAAACAGAAATAAACGGTATAGAAGTAATTTGAAATAAAACCTGGAAATAAAACCTGCGCATTTCATTAGAAAAACAAAAGAATGAATTTTAACATAAATTAAGGTCAGGAATTACAAGCAGAGTCAATAAAAAAAAAGGAAAACCGACTTTATAAAATGAAACCAAGATTTAAGAAATAGGAAGCTTATTAAACTGAAAATAGAACTAGACAAACAAAATAGAAACTCAATACAAAATAACGATAATAGAAATAGAAATAAAATGTTAAATCAAGAAAAAAAAGTTTAAAATAAAAAAAGCTTATATAAAGTAATTGTATCAATTAGTTTGGATCAGTCATGTAATTAAATTTGTGATAGATCTAGACTGACAATAATAAATCTGTGTGATTAGAAATATTAGAACAATTTTTTTGTTTAACGCCATTTCATGCTTTCTCAATGCGCTATGATCCTCTAACTCAGGGGTTCTCAACCCGTGGGTCGCGACCCCCAAGGGGGTCGATTAGCGGTTTACTAGGGGTCGCCTTAGACCATCAGAAAAATATATTTTTCGTTTACAAAACATGACATAGATCAAATCTTTGCGAAACAGTATTTTTTAACTTGTTAAATCATGGAACTATAGTAATGGTTATATACAGAAGTATATTTGGTGCAGAAGAATTCCCGATCTGGTCAAACAGAAACAAAGCTCAACTTTCGAAATGAGTTGTGGCTTTTTCCCACAAACTGTCGCAACATTTTTGTAGCAAGGTATGACTCCATTTGCTGGAGCTTACCATGTCCAGAAATGTTTTACAAATTGGAACATAATTATAAAATCTTGAATATATTCAATACGCAATTGAAATGTAACAAGTCATAAAGACACAAACTCAATTATTTGCAATTTAGCTATTAACAGAAATATTTAGTGTTTCTTGATTAAACATACAGCTTTGGCAAATCATACATTTTGATTTCGATGTTATATATGACACCCCCAACCAAAAAAAAAAAAGATTTTACAGTTAGGGGTCGCCGCATAAAAAGGGGTCGCGTTACTAAAAAGGTTGAGAACTGCTCCTCTAACTTGTCTATACCAGTTTGGAAAAGGCGGGTATCTGGGTGAATGTCAAATGGCTGTGTGAAGCGTCTAGTGTGGTAGCTTGACTTGTTGCCACCGCTGGCTAGCATCTGTGAAAGGGGAGCAGTTTTGTAAGTCTCTCTTGCCAGTACATAGCCTCTCCACAGCAAGTCCTATGCAGTACCTCCTCGTGGTGGCAGATGGAAACTGAGGCTGCGAAGCCTCAGGCTAAACTGCAAGGGTCTCGGAGGAGGTTTGGCCCCAAGATGTGAGGCAGGCATGGCCCGTCGGCGTGCGGACACGCCCTGTTGCCCACAAACCAAACCCCTAGCTATAGGTCAATAGCCTCACTGCCTTGTGTGTGTGTCCCTGTAAGGTCTAAGGCTAAGGGAGTAAACCCTAACAGAAAATCCGGTCCTGGAGCCCCGTAGGCGGGGGGACAGTAGTAAGACTACTGCTCTCTGGCAAACTCCTGCAGCCACCTGTCCCCAAATTGTGATGGCTCGCCATCCCTTTGGACCCGGTCAGTATGGAAGAGAGGCGTGTGCTGACGTGTGGGCAGCCCAGCACTCGCAAATTTACCGCCCAGGCTTTCCCCCAGCAATGGAGAGGTCACTCCATCTCTGACAGTAATGTCTTTGGAAAAACACGGAGAGTGGTAGTTACCGGTTATAAGTTCCTAGCTGATTGGCGTAAGCTGGAACGCCAGGGACCACTCTTGACGGTAGGAGGGGCTTTTTAGCCTCACTGGATAGCTACTGCCTGCCTTAAGCCGAGCAGCCCTCGGACAGTAAAGTGCTATCCCGCCACAGCTTGCCGCACCACTGGGTGCTTGGTGCTAAGACAAAATCAAAAAGCAAGCTGCTCACCCGCACCTGCAAATACAATCAAAAGAAAACCCTCAAAATTAATGCGTTTAGCAAGCTGGAACATACGGACAATGTGTCCTGGCTTCAATACTGACCCTGAACTAGTCACAGACATGCGTCAAACAGCTATCATCGACAGAGAACTCAGCAGACTAAACATTGATGTGGCCTGCCTGCAAGAAACCAGACTGGCAGACAGCGGATCTCTCACAGAAAGCAACTATACATTCTACTGGCAAGGAAAACCAGAACAAAGCCCTAGAATACATGGCGTCGGATTCGCAGTAAGAAACAGTCTCGTCCCCTGCATCGCGATGTTTCCCATTGGCAATGAAAGAGTATCACACATGAAATTTGCATCACCGCAAGGCAAAGTAAATATAATCTGTGCTTACTCACCAACCCTTGCTGCACCGGAAGAGGACAAAGACAGATTCTATCAAGCTCTAGAGGACGTAATTAAAAGTATTCCAAAATCCGAGCACCTCTATATAAATGGAGACTTTAATGCCCGTGTTGGTGATGGAAATGATGCATGGCCACAATGCTTGGGACCTCATGGTGTTGGCAAAATCAATGACAATGGCCAAAGGCTACTCGAGTTTTGTAGCTCTCATGAACTGTGTGTAACAAATACATTCTTCTCTGGCAAGGAACGCCATAAAGTCTCTTGGCAGCACCCACGCTCAAAAAGGTGGCACCAGCTTGACCTCTGCATCACCCGAAGGATGGATCTGAAAAGTGTCATCCACACCCGTTCATACCATAGTGCGGACTGCAACTCAGACCATTCACTAGTGCTAAGCAAAATCAAACTACTTCTCAAGAAGGCTTATACTTCCACTCAACCCAGAACTAGGCGAATTAACGTCAACCATGTAGGTGACCCAGAGAAGTGTGCACTCTTTGGCAAGCTTTTGAACAGTTCAATCCCCTCGTTAAGTAATGAAGAAGACATCTCTATCAGATGGGAGAAATTAAGAGATGTAATCTACAGTTCGGCAATCACCGCCTTTGGGCCTCAAAAACACAAAAATGTAGACTGGTTTGAGGCAAATCTAGCACAAATGGAACCTTGCATCGAGAAAAAGCGATCTGCACAACTCGCTCTCAAGACAAAGCCAAGTCCAAGATCTTTGGAGGCCTTCAAAAGTGCTAATAAAGAGGCGAAACAAATGGCTAGATAATGTGCTAACATCTTTTGGAGGGATACCTGCAACAGAATCCAAGACAGTCTCCACGCAGGAAATAGCAAAGCTCTATTTGATGGCATTAAAGCGGCCCTGGGTCCAACAGTGTCTAAGCCTGCCCCCCTTCTATCCAAATCAGGAGAAAAAATTACTGATCAAACCAAGCAGCTAGAACGTTGGACAGAACACTACCTCGAAGTCTATGCCACACAGAACACAGTAGACGATGTCGCCCTGGCTTCTCTACCAGATCTTCCAGTACTGGAATGCCTAGATGATCTTCCGAGCCTCAGTGACCTTAAAAAAGCAATTAACTGCATAAAAAATAGAAAATCTCCTGGGAGTGATGGTATCCCAGTGGAAGTAGTGAAAGTCAACGAATCACTCCTGCTCCCTGAACTCTATATTCTCCTCTGCCGCTGTTGGGAAACAGGTCATGTCCCACAGGACATGCGTGACGCAACTATAGTCACAATATACAAGAACAAAGGGGATCGGAGTGACTGCAACAATTACAGGGGTATCTCTCTCCTCAGTATAGTGGGCAAGATCTTTGCTAGAGTGGCACTATCCAGGCTGCAAGTGATAGCTTCTAGAGTCTACCCAGAGTCTCAGTGTGGATTCAGAAGTGGTAGATCCACTGTAGACATGATATCTTCTCTACGACTACTGCAGGAGAAATTCAGAGAGAGAGACAGACCCCTTTACATCGTTTTTGTTGATCTGACTAAAGCTTTTGACATGGTCAGCAGAAGTGGCCTTTTCAAACTCTTGAGGAAAATAGGTTGCCCTCCCAAACTACTGCAGTTCATTGAGTGTTTTCACGAGGAAACTAAATGCACTGTCAAATTCAATGGAGCCCAATCAGCACCTTTTGAGGTTTGCAGTGGTGTCAAGCAGGGATGTGTGCTCGCACCTACTCTGTTTGGCATATTCTTCTCCTGTCTACTGCATTATGCATACAACGACATAAACGAAGGTGTGTTTCTCCATACAAGATCCTCTGGAAAACTATTTAATGTTTCAAGGCTGCTGGCAAAAACCAAGGTTAGGAAGCTACTCGTCAGGGAACTCCTGTATGCTGATGATGCAGCTTTTGTGGCTGATTCTGATATTCAGCTACAGTGCCTGGTTGACAAATTATCTGCTGCTTGCCAGAAGTTCGGCTTAAACATCAGTCAAAGCAAGACTAAGATACTTGTCCAAAACACAAACACTGCACCTCAAGTAAGCATTAATGGCCAACCACTAGAAATTGTTGATCACTTTTGTTACCTTGGCACCATCATATCCACCAACACTCTACTGGATAAAGACATAAACAACAGGATAGCCAAGGCAATGGCCACCATGTCACGGCTGCAGAAAAGAGTCTGGGACAACATATTGCTGACTAACAGTACTAAAGCCCTAGTCTACCGGACCTGTGTGTTGAGCACCTTGCTGTACGGAAGTGAAACATGGTCAACCTACTCATGGCAGGAAAAAAAGCTGAATGTTTTCCACCTCCGATGCCTAAGGCGGATCTTTAAAATAAGGTGGCAAGATAAGATAACCAATGAGGAAGTGCTACAAAGAGCAGGGTGCCAGGACATCCGCTCTGTTATCAGCAGCAGACGCCTTGGCTGGCTTGGCCACGTTCGTAGAATGCCAGAAGGTCGACTTCCACAGGACATCCTGTATGGCGATCTGATAGAAGGCAGGAGAGCCGCTGGTCGCCCACTTTTACGTTATACGGATGTATGCAAACGCGACATGAAGCTCTTCAAAATCGACACTGGCAACTGGGAAGAGGTGGCACTGGACAGATCCTCATGGAGAGAGAGCATAAAGGAAGGGTCAAAGATTGCAGATGCCATACACAACAGAAGCAGAAAGAAGGGTGAAAATGCAACGGCGTCTGGTGATTATATATGCCCAACCTGCGATCGCAGCTGTGTATCAAGGATTGGCCTCTTTAGTCACACAAGAAGTTGCAAAGGGAAAAGATCGTCTCTCGAGACGTAAAATGCCACAGTTACCGTGATGGCTTTTTAAATGTGTAAAAGAAGTGTTCCCTCAAGCACAAGCCTCCACAAGGGGTCTAATGAAACGTATACCACCACATCTGTTAAGTACGATTTCTTTCCATTGTTCAATACCAAACAAAATGATTAATTACCAATAGTTAATTAACTAATTGTTTTTTAGCGGCCCCCGAAAGGAAAAAGACGCTATTAGTTTTGTGTGGAATGTCTGTCCGTTCGTCCCGTTTAGATCTCGTAAACTAGAAAAGATAGTGAAAATCCGACATCATAATATTTTAGACCATTCAAAGTTCTGATGCAACGGCTACTTTTTTTCTTTTCTGAAATCGAAAAATCTAATTTTTAAATTTTAAAATCATTATGCAAGCAGTCTTTTCATAAAATACATCACTTTTACAAATATTCACTATTAATAGTAACAAACACGGGAGGCTCTTTAGTAGGGGCGATGGCTATATACCATATTTTAAACACATTTATGCAAATGGTTTTAGATTTTTTGTCAAAAATAAAGAGAAAAAATCTGTTTAGTATGCAATATAAGTTGAACATAATTGAAGATAACAATTAAAACGTAGTTTTTCATATTATGGAGTAAACTGCAATGTTTACACTTTAGCCATAAAGCATATAACTAAAAGAATTTATTTTTTTATGGAAATGTTTTTTTCTTCAGGATTTGAATAAGAGATTGACCATTTACAAAACAATTAGATCAATTAGATAATCATTATAAGACATTAGTTAGGCCATCTAACTTTACATTCACTTTCAACTATCCTTTGGTCTGTTGGACCGCTGGGACACCACACAAGATCGGTCAACCTTCTTTCTCCATTCTTCTCTGTCTTTGTCTTTGATAGAATTTCATTCTGATGTTCTTTTTGAAAATATTGAAACCTGCCTTTTTACCTGCCTGAGTGGACCACTTCGGGGGCCGATGCTGAGTTTGTGTTTCCATACAAATTGTCTTTGTAACCTTGTTTTTTTTTTTATTGATTCTTGTGTTGTCAAGTATAAAACAATAATTGTGCAACTTTTAACTTGATCCTAGATTGGGTGTCGGAGAAATAACGTGTACACACTTTTTACCAGACAGACAGAGTTGATATAAGCTTGGTAATAAAACAACACTGAAAGTAAATAAATATCAAATAAGTTTTGATTTTTTTCAAGTTTTAGTTTATTCACTGTCATTCTAAATATATTTGTTAGGGAGTTTTGTTTGTCTTGCCCTCACACATGACGTCATGTTTGGGTCACGAATTCTTCCGTTCAAGTCTTTCGTTAATTAGCCAGGACTTATAAATATTTAATTCCCTGTTGGTAAATACAGTCAGCAAAATGAGAAACGTATTCTCCGTGACATGGCTAGAGATATTTGGTATGACTAGTAACCTTGACTTTAATTAACCCGCCATTTATATTTTTTCAAATAAATGTAGGTAGGACCTAACCAATAGTCAATATATTCAATACTGGATGGCTGACAGGTCGTGCAGTTTGCGCAATGGTCTGTCGTTCGATGGTCTCAATGGTCCCGGGTTCAAACCCTGCCTGCTGCCGACTCTGAAGGAACATTTGAAACATGTAAAACATTTTTAAAAAACATTCCCCCTACTGGGTAGTGACCGTCATAGTGTGTGCTGAGGGGAAATAATTCAAACACAACTATCTTCCTTTGATGTTTCATGACGTCGACTAAGTTAAATTTAGCAAAAAAAAACAACACTAAAAGTAAATGTAAGATACTCTGCTATGGGTAGTAGACAGCAGTTCGAAGACATTTCTACTCCTCTACTTGGTTATATACAGATACAATATATCGATGCTATCTAATAAAGGACATCGTATTTTCTTGAAAATGAAGTGATTCCGCCTTGTAATTGTTTCGATTTAGATGCATAATGAAGTCCGAGGCACAGAGTTAATGTAGGCTCTGAGTTAATGTAAGCTCTGAGTTAATGTAGGCTATGAGTTAATGTAAGCTCTGAGTTAATGTAGGCTATGAGTTAATGTAAGCCTATTTAACCGTATCTGGATACCAACAAGGTACAAAAAATAGTTAATTACCAATAGTTAATTGATTAATTGATTTTTTTTTTATTGATTCATGTCTCGTCTATGTGGGAAGTGTGGTTGAGAAGCTAAGTACGTCCACACCCGACCCGAGCAGAGTTGTGTTTACCTTCTCCCAGATATCCCCTCCATCAATGAGATTGAACCCTAGCCCTCTGAGCGTGCTATAAGCAGAAAGTAGAGCTACATAAAACAAAAGCTATAAATTTAATTTCATTTAATTTTTAATGATTTATTCTGCAAAGTTTCAACTTGATCTGAGGATGGGCGTGGGAGACATAACACATGCACACAAACGTTTTTACCAGACACACAGACAAAAGAATGAAGGGTTGGAATGTAATAAAGAATAATTATGTGTACACACACGATCGCACACACGCACACACACACACACATACATACATACACACATACATACATATATACATACATACAAAGTGAGTTGATCATAAGCTTTTTAATAAGAAGAAAAACATTGCATACATCTTTTTTTTATTTTGAAGAACTAAGCGTAGATTAGAAATAGTTTTACCAATAATTTTTCTTTTGCGCAATTTTATGCTTTTATCTTTCTCAAAGCACTATGATCCTATCACTTTCTCAAAGCACTATGATCCTATCACTTTCTCAAAGCACTATGATCCTATCACTTTCTCAAAGCACTATGATCCTATCACTTTCTCAAAGCACTATGATCCTATCACTTTCTCAAAGCACTATAATCCTATCACTTTCTCAAAGCACTATGATCCTATCCCTTTCTCAAAGCACTATGATCCTATCACTTTCTCAAAGCACTATGATCCTATCACTTTCTCAAAGCACTATGATCCTATCATTTTCTCAAAGCACTATGATCCTATCACTTTCTCAAAGCACTATGATCCTATCACTTTCTCAAAGCACTATGATCCTATCACTTTCTCAAAGCACTATGATCCTATCACTTTCTCAAAGCACTATGATCCTATCACTTTCTCAAAGTACTATGATCCTATCACTTTCTCAAAGCACTATGATCCTATCACTTTCTCAAAGCACTATGATCCTATCACTTTCTCAAAGCACTATGATCCTATCACTTTCTCAAAGCACTATGATCCTATCACTTTCTCAAAGCACTATGATCCTATCACTTTCTCAAAGCACTATGATCCTATCACTTTCTCAAAGCACTATGATCCTATCACTTTCTCAAAGCACTATGATCCTATCACTTTCTCAAAGCGCTATGATCCTATCACTTTCTCAAAGCGCTATGATCCTATCACTTTCTCAAAGCACTATGATCCTATTACTTTCTCAAAGCACTATGATAGTATCACTTTCTTAAAGCACTATGATCCTATCACTTTCTCAAAGCACTATGATCCTATCACTTTCTCAAAGCACTATGATCCTATCACTTTCTCAAAGCACTATGATCCTATCACTTTCTCAAAGCACTATGATCCTATCACTTTCTCAAAGCACTATGATCTTATCACTTTCTCAAAGCACTATGATCCTATTACTTTCTCAAAGCACTATGATCCTAACACTTTCTCAAAGCACTATGATCCTATTACTTTCTCAAAGCACTATGATCCTATTACTTATCAGTTGGAATGGGGAGAAGGGGGAAAGGTGGGGGTATCTGGGTGAATGTTACAGTGACCGCTTTTTAAATGCATTTTTTAAAAAAGCTGTACGAATTGAATTTCAAATTCAGTGCTCATGCCTCTTCAAGGGGACTAATTCAATTATACCACCACATCTGTCAGTACAATTTCTTTCCTTTGTTCGATACTTAAATTAACTTATTGGTTAGTCTTTTACTAATTCTTGTGTTGTCATGTAAAATAAATAATTGTGCAAAATTTCAGCTTGATCCTGGATTGGGTGTAGGAGAAATAACATGTACAAACTTTTGACCAAACAAACAGACAGACAGGCAGTGGAGTTGAAATAAGGTTTGTAAAAATGTTTGAAAACACAACAGTTCACTTTTAAATTAATACTTTTATTCTTTATTTACATGACAATGAGAGTTAACTCTCTCTAAGTTCTGGTCTAGAAGTTGTTCCGCGCTACATAACGGGTTGACTCCTACAGCTGTTTCCAGGGCTGCGATGACCTTACTCTGTGGGTTGTGGTTACAGAGGTTGACAAGGAGGTACAGTTTACGCAAGGCCAGATCATTATTGGTCAAGTGAATGTTGGGACAGATGGAGACCAGAGTGTCCACGGCCATCTCGTAGCAGTCCCACTCTTCAATCTCTTCGTGTTTCATCATGACAAGGGAGTAGAGTTGATTCTCTGGTACCTCACTGGACACAGACAAACAAGCAAACTTAGACACATCGTAATGTAGTCATATGTAGCAATACGATAAAGACAATAGTGTCACAGACAAACAAGCAGACTTAGACACATCGTAATGTAGTCATATGTAGCAATACGTTAGAGACAATAGTGTCACAGACAAACAAGCAGACTTAGACACATCGTAATGTAGTCATATGTAGCAAAACGTTAGAGACAATAGTGTCACAGACAAACAAGCAAACTTAGACACATCGTTATGTAGTCATATGTAGCAATACGATAGAGACAATAGTGTCACAGACAAACAAGCAGACTTAGACACATCGTTATGTAGTCATATGTAGCAATACGTTAGGACAATAGTGTCACAGACAAACAAGCAAACTTAGACACATCGTAATGTTGTCATATGTAGCAATACTTTAGAGACAATAGTGTCACAGACAAACAAGCAGACTTAGACACATCGTAATGTAGTCATATGTAGCAATACTTTAGAGACAATAGTGTCACAGACAAACAAGCAAACTTAGACACATCGTTATGTAGTGATATGTAGCAATACGTTAGAGACAATAGTGTCACAGACAAACAAGCAAACTTAGACACATCGTAATGTTGTCATATGTAGCAATACTATAGAGACAATAGTGTCACAGACAAACAAGCAAACTTAGACACATCGTTATGTAGTGATATGTAGCAATACGTTAGACACAATAGTGACACAGACAAACAAGCAAACTTAGACACATCGTAATGTAGTGATATGTAGCAATACGATAGAGACAATAGTGTCACAGACAAACAAGCAAACTTAGACACATCGTAATGTAGTCATATGTAGCAATACTATAGAGACAATAGTGTCGCAGGTCACAAATAAATAGTTACAGGTGTAGTATTGTAAATTGTAAAAGCCTCTTAAGAATGACTTAGAATGCTATGCTACATTATAACCAGATCATTAACTCCACTAAAATAAAAGACAAAGCCAGGAAATAAGAGGTGTCGCGTGGACTATAGGGGCAAGAAATGGGTTGGGGGCTTCAAAATGGAAATAGTTTGGATTTCTCTCTATCTGATTGCCATTCTGGCTCTAAATGGATTCCCCCCCCCCTATAATACATGAGTGTAGAGAAAATATGCAGAACCAAATAAATAAATTTTAAATTTGTTTTAGGTTGTTTGCTTTTTTACTCTACAGCTAATTTAAAAGGAGCTATTCCCCACAACAATTTCTTTCCTACCTGTAAACTGTACTAACTATTTGATTGAACAGCTGATTGGTATGAGACATGGTTTGTTTCAATTGATTTAACTTTTCCTCCAAACGAGATCTTTCAAGGGAGTCAGCCGCTGCAGCCAATCTGTTTTCAAGTGTCTTGAGAACAACCATTTCACTGGGCACTTGATCTGTTGGAATGGTTCTTTCTGTCTTTTCTGGTAAAATGATTGGCTAGACGAACACACAGACACATTTTAGACTATTTTGAGACACAACTAAAATGTCTGGGTTTTTATTGAAACAATTTGAGACCTACTCAGTACCAGTCTTTTGGATAATTTCCAATTAAAATAAGTAGCCACATTTTTTTACGAAATCAATAGACCATTGAAAATTATTTTTATTATAGGTTTACAGAAGCTGGAATGGCTATCATTGGAAAGTGACAAAAATATATCAGTGTAAAGAATATTGGAGATTTTCACAATGTCAAGGACGCTAAAGTAAACTTTAATGTTACCAACGAAATAAAAGTGACATGGCAGAAGAGTTCATTCTGCAGAGCTGAGAAGCATTACCACACGACAATATAACTTAAAAAACCTGGCTTATCAACACTTTCTGTATTTTTTTGTACACCGGATACACCAAAAAGCTTGCTCTTTATAGCATGTATGAAAATGTCCACTAGAAAATGCTATTAACATAAATTAGAGTGTATTGAAAGAGAGATGGATATTTTCACAAAACAGAAAAGCTTTTTAAAACATTGAAACAATTTGTGTAGGCTCGTGACATGATGACCTTCTAGAAGAAAAATATAAGCAGACTCAACAAAGAGAATGTATTCAGGTCGAAGTTATTGTTTACAGTGGACAAGAGGGCAATAAATATATTTTTTTTAGTCACAATAAAGTAAAATTTAAACAGTAAAGTTCCCTTTCAGACTATGCGGTCTATAGAGCAGATGATGTTAGGTCATCTATTTCTTTGGCCAACAGTTAACGAGCAGGGTGTCATGTAGCCCCCACAACGACCAAACACCTTTCCCCAACTACAGTCAGGTACCCATTAGAGTTGGGTGGACTCAGGGGTGCCTTAAAAATCCCAAAATTCAAAACCTCAGTCTTCAGCGAGATGCGAACCCAGGATCTCCAGGTTCGGAAGCCAAGCGCTTAACACCTCAGCCACCGCGCCCCCACTCACTATAATGTCACTTCTAAACACTCAAAACCTAAGGTAAGAAGGAAAATGAATGTATTTTGTTATGATACGATTAGGAATTAGTTATCTGTTTCGGGAACAGGGGAAAGTTTTTACTTAGTGACGATGACGTAATAGACCTTTAAAAAGTAGAAACAGTTTAGGAGACGCTATAAACAAGACGCTTTTCTTATCACAGTAGGAATAAGAAGAACTATTTAGACGGTAGTAGTAGATGACATTCGACGGTTCCCTTTTTGAGTATTAAAAGTGTTTGTTGTTCAACACTAGAGTCGTCTCCCTTTATCGATTGTTGGCCTTTCGTCGGTGTTCCTGTTCCAGCATTGAGTTCGGTGTTACCTCCATTGGAGTCTGCTCCTATTTCAAGTACTCATCACCGCGGAAGCTATTAACAATTTTATTAACAATCTCTATAATTGGACATCATGTGTGGTGCCCCAACGGTTCAACAGAATAAGTCACTAATGGAAAGGTGAAGTGCGCAACCTGCTTCCATATGAACTAGTCCATGGACATGTCTATGTACAAGTTTAGGTACAAGTTCATGTAGAGGTACATATATATATAGGTTCATGTACATGTTCATAACCATATACAAGTTCATGTTCGTGTACAGATTCATGCTCAAGTTCAAGTTCATGCTGAAGTGGTAGGCCTAATCCATTTCATCCTGTTAGTCTAGTGGAGCTATGAAATCATCCCAGAGTGTCACAATTAACAGCAGACTTTGGTTTGGATGTGGTGGGGGAGTAGAGGCCTGGACCTTTTTTTTTATCTTGTTTTTTTTCCCCTCCACGTTTGGGACATTGTTGTGCTTTTGATCGATTGACAATGTGGAGTGGCTATGTAGGGAGGACTTCAGCTATTTATAGCCCTCTGGAACGTGCCACTCTTTCTTTCACACTTTCTCTCTTCCTTCTGGGCCACTCTTTCTTTCACATTTTTATTTCTTCCTCCCTGGGCCACTCTCTCTTTCACACTTTCTCTCTTCCTGGGCCACTCTCTCTTTCACACTTTCTCTCTTCCTTCCTGGGCCACTCTTTCTTTCACATTTTTATTTCTTCCTCCCTGGGCCACTCTCTCTTTCACACTTTCTCTCTTCCTGGGCCACTCTCTCTTTCACACTTTCTCTCTTCCTTCCTGGGCCACTCTTTCTTTCACATTTTTATTTCTTCCTTCCTGGGCCACTCTCTCTTTCACATTTTTATTTCTTCCTTCCTGGGCCACTCTCTCTTTCACACTTTCTCTCTTCCTTCCTGGGCCACTCTTTCTTTCACATTTTTATTTCTTCCTTCCTGGGCCACTCTTTCTTTCACACTTTCTCTCTTCCTGGGCCACTCTTTCTTTCACACTTTCTTTCTTCCTTCCTGGGCCACTCTTTCTTTCATACTTTCTTTCTTCCTTCCTGGGCCACTCTTTCTTTCACACTTTCTCTCTTCCTTCCTGGGCCACTCCTTCTTTCACACTTTTATTTCTTCCTTCCTGGGCCACTCTTTCTTTCACACTTTCTCTCTTCCTTCCTGGGCCACTCTTTCTTGTACACTTTCTCACTTCTTTCCTGGGCCACTCTTTCTTTCACACTTTCTCTCTTCCTTCCTGGGCCACTCTTTCTTTCACACTTTCTCTCTTCCTTCCTGGGCCACTCTTTCTTTCACACTTTCTCTCTTTCTTCCTGGGCCACTCTTTCTTTTACACTTTCTCTCTTCCTGGGCCACTCTTTCTTGTACACTTTCTCACTTCTTTCCTTGGCTACTCTTTCTTTCACACTTTCTCTCTTCCTTCTGGGCCACTCTTTCTTTCACACTTTCTCTCTTCCTTCCTGGGCCACTCTTTCTTTTACACTTTCTCTCTTCCTTCCTGGGCCACTCTTTCTTTCACACTTTCTCTCTTCCTTCCTGGGCCACTCTTTCTTTCACACTTTCTCTCTTCCTTCCTGGGCCACTCTTTCTTTCACATTTTCTCTCTTCCTTCCTGGGCCACTCTTTCCTTTACACTTTCTCTCTTCCTTCCTGGGCCACTCTTTCCTTTACACTTTCTCTCTTCCTTCCTGGGCCACTCTTTCCTTTACACTTTCTCTCTTCCTTCCTGGGCCACTCTTTCCTTTACACGTTCTCTCTTCCTTCCTGGGCCACTCTTTCTTTCACACTTTCTCTCTTTCTTCCTGGGCCACTCTTTCTTTCACACTTTCTCTCTTCCTTCCTGGGCCACTCTTTCCTTTACACTTTCTCTCTTCCTTCCTGGGCCACTCTTTCTTTCACACTTTCTCTCTTCCTGGGCCACTCTTTCTTTCTTACTTTTTTTCTTCCTGGGCCACTCTTTCTTTCATACTTTCTCTCTTCCTTCCTGGGCCACTCTTTCTTTCACACTTTCTCTCTTCCTTCCTGGGCCACTCTATCTCTCACACTTTCTCTCTTCCTTCCTGGGCCACTCTTTCTTTCACACTTTCTCTCTTCCTTCCTGGGCCACTCTTTCTTTCACACTTTCTCTCTTCCTGGGCCACTCTTTCTTTCTTACTTTTTTTCTTCCTGGGCCACTCTTTCTTTCACACTTTCTCTCTTCCTTCCTGGGCCACTCTTTCTTTCACACTTTCTCTCTTCCTTCCTGGGCCACTCTTTCTCTCACTCATGTATTGTCCAATTCCTATCTCTTTAAATTTATTCTTCACGTTATTCTATATCACTGGACGTTGTCTCTCTATCTGTACACATCTCTCCATCATTCAACGTTGTCTCTCTATCTGTACACATCTCTCCATCATTCAACGTTGTCTCTCTATCTGTACACATCTCTCCATCATTCAACGTTGTCTCTCTATCTGTACACATCTCTCCATCATTCAACGTTGTCTCTCTATCTGTACACATCTCTCCATCATTCAACGTTGTCTCTCTATCTGTACACATCTCTCCATCATTCAACGTTGTCTCTCTATCTGTACACATCTCTCCATCATTCAACGTTGTCTCTCTATCTGAACATATCTCTCCATCATTCAACGTTGTCTCTCTATCTGTACACATCTCTACATCATTCAACGTTGTCTCTCTGTACACATCTCTACAACATTCAACGTTGTCTCTCTGTACACATCTCTACATCATTCAACGTTGTCTCTCTGTACACATCTCTACATCATTCAACGTTGTCTCTCTGTACACATCTCTGCATCATTCAACGTTGTCTCTCTATCTGTACACATCTCTACATCATTCAACGTTGTCTCTCTGTACACATCTCTGCATCATTCAACGTTGTCTCTCTATCTGTACACATCTCTACATCATTCAACGTTGTCTCTCTGTACACATCTCTACATCATTCAACGTTGTCTCTCTGTACACATCTCTGCATCATTCAACGTTGTCTCTCTATCTGTACACATCTCTACATCATTCAACGTTGTCTCTCTATCTGTACACATCTCTACATCATTCAACGTTGTCTCTCTGTACACATCTCTGCATCATTCAACGTTGTCTCTCTATCTGTACACATCTCTACATCATTCAACGTTGTCTCTCTATCTGTACACATCTCTACATCATTAAATTTTCTCTCTCTGTACACATCTCTACATCATTCAACGTTGCCTCTCTGTACACATCTCTGCATCATTCAACGTTGTCTCTCTATCTGTACACATCTCTACATCATTCAACGTTGTCTCTCTATCTGTACACATCTCTCCATCATTCAACGTTGTCTCTCTATCTGTACACATCTCTCCATCATTCAACGTTGTCTCTCTATCTGTACACATCTCTCCATCATTCAACGTTGTCTCTCTATCTGTACACATCTCTCCATCATTCAACGTTGTCTCTCTATCTGTACACATCTCTACATCATTCAACGTTGTCTCTCTGTACACATCTCTACAACATTCAACGTTGTCTCTCTGTACACATCTCTACATCATTCAACGTTGTCTCTCTGTACACATCTCTACATCATTCAACGTTGTCTCTCTGTACACATCTCTGCATCATTCAACGTTGTCTCTCTATCTGTACACATCTCTACATCATTCAACGTTGTCTCTCTGTACACATCTCTACATCATTCAACGTTGTCTCTCTGTACACATCTCTGCATCATTCAACGTTGTCTCTCTATCTGTACACATCTCTACATCATTCAACGTTGTCTCTCTATCTGTACACATCTCTACATCATTCAACGTTGTCTCTCTGTACACATCTCTGCATCATTCAACGTTGTCTCTCTATCTGTACACATCTCTACATCATTCAACGTTGTCTCTCTGTACACATCTCTGCATCATTCAACGTTGTCTCTCTATCTGTACACATCTCTACATCATTCAACGTTGTCTCTCTATCTGTACACATCTCTACATCATTAAATTTTCTCTCTCTGTACACATCTCTACATCATTCAACGTTGCCTCTCTGTACACATCTCTGCATCATTCAACGTTGTCTCTCTATCTGTACACATCTCTACATCATTCAACGTTGTCTCTCTATCTGTACACATCTCTACATCATTCAACGTTGTCTCTCTATCTGTACACATCTCTACATCATTCAATGTTGTCTCTCTATCTGTACACATCTCTGCATCATTCAACGTTGTCTCTCTATCTGTACACATCTCTACATCATTCAACGTTGTCTCTCTATCTGTACACATCTCTACATCATTCAACGTTGTCTCTCTGTACACATCTCTGCATCATTCAACGTTGTCTCTCTATCTGTACACATCTCTACATCATTCAACGTTGTCTCTCTATCTGTACACATCTCTACATCATTCAACGTTGTCTCTCTATCTGTACACATCTCTCCATCATTCAACGTTGTCTCTCTGTACACATCTCTACATCATTCAACGTTGTCTCTCTGTACACATCTCTACATCATTCAACGTTGTCTATCTATCTGTACACATCTCTACATCATTCAACGTTGTCTCTCTATCTGTACACATCTCTGCATCATTCAACGTTGTCTCTCTATCTGTACACATCTCTACATTATTCAACCCTCCTCCCTCTCTCTCTCTCTCCTTCATTTACACTGTCTTTCTCTCTCGTTGTTGATTTATTTTGTTTTCTTTAAATATCCTATCTAGCTTCTTCATTTTTTGTACATTTTTTATTGAATAATCTCCATATAAACCTAGACCCTGAACTATAATCTAGATTATCAACACAAGTACCTGTAAGAAAAATTCTCCTTAAACCTGTTAGATCTCGATTTAAACTTAAAGGTCTTTGAGCTTAATACGATAAAAAAAAAGTATTTCTGTTGTTACTGGGACCTACTTGCTCTCTGTGTACAGAGATGATGAAACTACAATTCTGTTCTAATGAAACTATAATGCAACTTACTTCTTGATTGTTACCAAAAAATTTGTTGAGTGTAAAAGCATCAATTGGGAGGGCTCCATATTGCATCACATGACTTTGGTTGGTCTTGGCCTTGACCTTTTCATATTGTTGTTCTATAGTTTCCTTCGACAGTACAGCAACATCTGTGTCTTCCATCCAGTTTACACTGGAAATAGATGTCAGTAAGCTGAGTCTGAAGCATCCAGTTTACACTGGAAATAGATCTCAGTAAGCTGAGTCTGAAGCATCCAGTTTACACTGGAAATAGATGTCAGTAAGCTGAGTCTGAAGCATCCAGTTTACACTGGAAATAGATGTCAGTAAGCTGAGTCTGAAGCATCCAGTTTACACTGGAAATAGATGTCAGTAAGCTGTGTCTGAAGCATCCAGTTTACACTGGAAATAGATGTCAGTAAGCTGAGTCTGAAGCATCCAGTTTACACTGGAAATAGATCTCAGTAAACTGAGTCTGAAGCATCCAGTTTACACTGGAAATAGATGTCAGTACGCTAAGTCTGAAGCATCCAGTTTACACTGGAAATAGATGTCAGTAAGCTGAGTCTGAAGCATCCAGTTTACACTGGAAATAGATGTCAGTAAACTGAGTCTGAAGCATCCAGTTTACACTGGAAATAGATGTCAGTAAGCTAAGTCTGAAGCATCCAGTTTACACTAAAAATAGATGTCAGTAAACTGAGTCTGAAGCATCCGGTTTACACTGGAAATAGATCTCAGTAAGCTGAGTCTGAAGCATCCAGTTTACACTGAAAATAGATGTCAGTAAGCTGAGTCTGAAGCATCCAGTTTACACTGGAAATAGATCTCAGTAAACTGAGTCTGAAGCATCCAGTTTACACTGGAAATAGATGTCAGTAAGCTGAGTCTGAAGCATCCAGTTTACACTGGAAATAGATGTCAGTAAGCTGAGTCTGAAGCATCCAGTTTACACTGGAAATAGATGTCAGTAAGCTGAGTCTGAAGCATCCAGTTTACACTGAAAATAGATCTCAGTAAGCTGAGTCTGAAGCATCCAGTTTACACTGAAAATAGATCTCAGTAAGCTGAGTCTGAAGCATCCAGTTTACACTGAAAATAGATGTCAGTAAGCTGAGTCTGAAGCATCCAGTTTACACTGGAAATAGATGTCAGTAAGCTGAGTCTGAAGCATCCAGTTTACACTGAAAATAGATCTCAGTAAGCTGAGTCTGAAGCATCCAGTTTACACTGGAAATAGATCTCAGTAAACTGAGTCTGAAGCATCCAGTTTACACTGGGAATAGATGTCAGTAAGCTGAGTCTGAAGCATCCAGTTTACACTGGAAATAGATGTCAGTAAGCTGAGTCTGAAGCATCCAGTTTACACTGAAAATAGATCTCAGTAAGCTGAGTCTGAAGCATCCAGTTTACACTGGAAATAGATCTCAGTAAGCTGAGTCTGAAGCATCCAGTTTACACTGGAAATAGATGTCAGTAAGCTGAGTCTGAAGCATCCAGTTTACACTGGAAATATATGTCAGTAAGCTGAGTCTGAAGCATCCAGTTTACACTGGAAATAGATGTCAGTAAGCTGAGTCTGAAGCATCTAGTTTACACTGAAAATAGATGTCAGTAAGCTGAGTCTGAAGCATCCAGTTTACACTGGAAATAGATCTCAGTAAGCTGAGTCTGAAGCATCCAGTTTACACTGGAAATAGATGTCAGTAAGCTGAGTCTGAAGCATCCAGTTTACACTGGAAATAGATGTCAGTAAGCTGAGTCTGAAGCATCCAGTTTACACTGGAAATAGATGTCAGTAAGCTGAGTCTGAAGCATCCAGTTTACACTGGAAATAGATGTCAGTAAGCTGAGTCTGAAGCATCCAGTTTACACTGGAAATAGATGTCAGTAAGCTGAGTCTGAAGCATCCAGTTTACACTGGAAATAGATCTCAGTAAACTGAGTCTGAAGCATCCAGTTTACACTGGAAATAGATGTCAGTAAGCTAAGTCTGAAGCATCCAGTTTACACTGGAAATAGATGTCAGTAAGCTGAGTCTGAAGCATCCAGTTTACACTGAAAATAGATCTCAGTAAGCTGAGTCTGAAGCATCCAGTTTACACTGGAAATAGATGTCAGTAAGCTGAGTCTGAAGCATCCAGTTTACACTGAAAATAGATCTCAGTAAGCTGAGTCTGAAGCATCCAGTTTACACTGGAAATAGATCTCAGTAAACTGAGTCTGAAGCATCCAGTTTACACTGGAAATAGATGTCAGTAAGCTGAGTCTGAAGCATCCAGTTTACACTGGAAATAGATGTCAGTAAGCTGAGTCTGAAGCATCCAGTTTACACTGAAAATAGATCTCAGTAAGCTGAGTCTGAAGCATCCAGTTTACACTGAAAATAGATCTCAGTAAGCTGAGTCTGAAGCATCCAGTTTACACTGGAAATAGATGTCAATAAGCTGAGTCTGAAGCATCCAGTTTACACTGGAAATAGATCTCAGTAAGCTGAGTCTGAAGCATCCAGTTTACACTGGAAATAGATGTCAGTAAGCTGAGTCTGAAGCATCCAGTTTACACTGGAAATATATGTCAGTAAGCTGAGTCTGAAGCATCCAGTTTACACTGGAAATAGATGTCAGTAAGCTGAGTCTGAAGCATCCAGTTTACACTGAAAATAGATGTCAGTAAGCTGAGTCTGAAGCATCCAGTTTACACTGGAAATAGATCTCAGTAAGCTGAGTCTGAAGCATCCAGTTTACACTGGAAATAGATGTCAGTAAGCTGAGTCTGAAGCATCCAGTTTACACTGGAAATAGATGTCAGTAAGCTGAGTCTGAAGCATCCAGTTTACACTGGAAATAGATGTCAGTAAGCTGAGTCTGAAGCATCCAGTTTACACTGGAAATAGATGTCAGTAAGCTGAGTCTGAAGCATCCAGTTTACACTGGAAATAGATGTCAGTAAGCTGAGTCTGAAGCATCCAGTTTACACTGGAAATAGATCTCAGTAAACTGAGTCTGAAGCATCCAGTTTACACTGGAAATAGATGTCAGTAAGCTAAGTCTGAAGCATCCAGTTTACACTGGAAATAGATGTCAGTAAGCTGAGTCTGAAGCATCCAGTTTACACTGAAAATAGATCTCAGTAAGCTGAGTCTGAAGCATCCAGTTTACACTGGAAATAGATCTCAGTAAGCTGAGTCTGAAGCATCCAGTTTACACTGGAAATATATGTCAGTAAGCTGAGTCTGAAGCATCCAGTTTACACTGGAAATATATGTCAGTAAGCTGAGTCTGAAGCATCCAGTTTACACTGGAAATAGATGTCAGTAAGCTGAGTCTGAAGCATCCAGTTTACACTGAAAATAGATGTCAGTAAGCTGAGTCCGAAGCATCCAGTTTACACTGGAAATAGATCTCAGTAAGCTGAGTCTGAAGCATCCAGTTTACACTGGAAATAGATGTCAGTAAGCTGAGTCTGAAGCATCCAGTTTACACTGGAAATAGATCTCAGTAAACTGAGTCTGAAGCATCCAGTTTACACTGGAAATAGATGTCAGTAAGCTGAGTCTGAAGCATCCAGTTTACACTGGAAATAGATGTCAGTAAGCTGAGTCTGAAGCATCCAGTTTACACTGAAAATAGATCTCAGTAAGCTGAGTCTGAAGCATCCAGTTTACACTGAAAATAGATCTCAGTAAGCTGAGTCTGAAGCATCCAGTTTACACTGGAAATAGATCTCAGTAAGCTGAGTCTGAAGCATCCAGTTTACACTGGAAATAGATGTCAGTAAGCTGAGTCTGAAGCATCCAGTTTACACTGGAAATAGATGTCAGTAAGCTGAGTCTGAAGCATCCAGTTTACACTGGAAATAGATCTCAGTAAGCTGAGTCTGAAGCATCCAGTTTACACTGGAAATAGATGTCAGTAAGCTGAGTCTGAAGCATCCAGTTTACACTGGAAATAGATCTCAGTAAGCTGAGTCTGAAGCATCCAGTTTACACTGGAAATAGATCTCAGTAAACTGAGTCTGAAGCATCCAGTTTACACTGGAAATAGATGTCAGTAAGCTGAGTCTGAAGCATCCAGTTTACACTGGAAATAGATCTCAGTAAGCTGAGTCTGAAGCATCCAGTTTACACTGGAAATAGATCTCAGTAAACTGAGTCTGAAGCATCCAGTTTACACTGGAAATAGATCTCAGTAAACTGAGTCTGAAGCATCCAGTTTACACTGGAAATAGATCTCAGTAAGCTGAGTCTGAAGCATCCAGTTTACACTGGAAATAGATGTCAGTAAGCTGAGTCTGAAGGCCTATAAAGCCCTCAACCTACACACACACACACCTTATATTCTTTAAAAAGGTGAACTAAGAAGTTTGAGAGAGTGTACCTTCTGATGAAACAAAACAACACATAAGTCCATTTAGTTAAGAAGACCAGGTGAGAGTCAAATGGCAGAAAAGCTGATTTGTAAACAAGTCTCGGAAATGAACAATCATAACCCTAACAATAACGGTAAGACTGGAATACAGAAGCCTCTTTGTGACATTAGACTCTCTGTGACAGTAGCCTCTTTGTGACATTAGACTCTCTGTGACAGTAGCCTCTTTGTGACAGTAGCTATAGTGGAGGTATATGTTTGTCTGTGTCTCAGAGGTGAAGGTAACTATATTAAATGGGAGGTTTAGGTTCTCTCAGAGACACTGTCTGTGTCTCTGAGGTAAATATTACTCAACTGGCCTGTGTGTGTCTCTGAGGTAAAAGTTACTGTACTGATCTGTCTGTGTCTATGAGGTAAAAGTTACTCTACTGACCTGTCTGTGTCTCTGAGGTAAAAGTTACTATATCAAAAGTGGGTTCAATGTCTCAGGGGTAAAAGTTACTATATTGTCTTAAATATTATTGACATGTAACTGTCTCTGAGGTAAAGGTTACTCTACTGACCTGTATGTGTCTCCCAGGTAAGCATTCCTCTTACTGTCCCAGTAACAGCCCCAGCTGGACTCTGTTGGGTTGGCTGCTGTTGTGGCGAACACGTTGATGTTGTCAGGCAGAAGTTTGTTGAAGATGGAGCCGGACTCACAGGCCTCAACGTAAAAGAGAAGCTTGGCGAACTTCTTCTTGTCGTACATGTTTTTCAGGGCTGTATTCAGCTGTCGGGCCTTAAGGTAGGGCTCAGTTGGCATGCCCAGGATACCTGGTGCTCCGTGGTCAGCGAAGTTAACAAAAATGTAATCTTCTGGCCCAGACTCAATCACTTTACCATCTTTGCCTGTCAGTTCACGAATAGCTTGCTGAGAGTTGCAGACAGAAGAAATTTGATTAATTCAATGCATCATTTAGTCCATGCATCAGTAATAATAACTATAAGAAAAAAGTGAAAGTGTCTAATTAAGAGATGCACACAACTATTTGAGACAAGTGAAAGTGTCTAATTAAGAGATGCACACAACTATTTGACACAAGTGAGAGTGTCTAATTAAGAGATGCACACAACTATTTGACACAAGTGAGAGTGTCTAATTAAGAGATGCACACAACTATTTGACACAAGTGAAAGTGTCTAATTAAGAGATGCACACAACTATTTGACACAAGTGAAAGTGTCTAATTAAGAGATGCACACAACTATTTGACACAAGTGAAAGTGTCTAATTAAGAGATGCACACAACTATTTGACACAAGTGAGAGTGTCTAATTAAGAGATGCACACAACTATTTGACACAAGTGAGAGTGTCTAATTAAGAGATGCACACAACTATTTGACACAAGTGAAAGTGTCTAATTAAGAGATGCACACAACTATTTGACACAAGTGAAAGTGTCTAATTAAGAGATGAACACAACTATTTGACACAAGTGAAAGTGTCTAATTAAGAGATGCACACAACTATTTGACACAAGTGAGAGTGTCTAATTAAGAGATGCACAACTATTTGACACAAGTGAGAGTGTCTAATTAAGAGATGCACACAACTATTTGACACATGGCTAAGCTTAGGACGTAATTTTCTTCTTCTTAATAAAGACTATTATTTGTTGTTGGTCTCCCTTGGTCACTCCACGGTTCATTGACCACAGACATTCTACATTAAAAACAAAGGCTTTAAAGAAAACTTAATGCTATTCAATTATTATATCATCTTTCTATTTCTATGAATATAAATTTCTTTGAATTTTCAATAAAATTTTCGCTCTTGAAAAAAACAACATTTCAGCGACCAAGTTAAGATCCAGACTTTTAAGATTTTTTAGTCAGACAGACAGACAGACAGACAGACAGACAGGCAGACAGATAGATAGATAGATAGAAAGATAGATAGATAGATAGATAGATAGATAGATAGATAGATAGATAGATAGATAGATAGATAGATAGATAGATAGATAGATAGATAGATAGATAGATAGAGTCATTTCTGTGACACATAAAATGTCAAGAGATATTCAGGTCATATTTATACAAGTCAATCAAATATCAATCTCCGATAAATTGTTCCCAAAACTGGCATGGCTGCCTCAGGCTCCAGCTACTAGAAGGCCACTTCATCAGTTAAGTAATAGAACACCTTCTAGCTGTGTTCTCTCCCTTAGAAAGCTCTATCTATGTTATAGAAAAAAAAATGACTAAAAAAAAACAACTTAAAAGTCTTGTTCTAGACTTTAAAAACAACAACTTGATCTCTTAAAAGTCAATTAATTAACAGCGAATTAAAATAAACAGTAAGCATCCAAAATGTTATTGACAAATGCCAGAAATTATCATACATGACTTAATAACCTAACTTTATACATTTTTCATTTACAATATAGGTCTAGAGCTACTGTTATCAATGAACTACATTACAATATAGGTCTAGAGCTACTGTTATCAATGAACTACATTACAATATAGGTCTAGAGCTACTGTTATCAATGAACTACATTACAATATAGGTCTAGAGCTACTGTTATCAATGAACTACATTACAATATAGGTCTAGAGCTACTGTTATCAATGAACTACATTACAATGTAGGTCTAGAGCTACTGTTATCAATGAACTACATTACAATATAGGTCTAGAGCTACTGTTATCAATGAACTACATTACAATATAGGTCTAGAGCTACTGTTATCAATGAACTACATTACAATATAGGTCTAGAGCTACTGTTATCAATGAACTACATTACAATATAGGTCTAGAGCTTTACTGTTATCAATGAACTACATTACAATATAGGTCTAGAGTTTTACTGTTATCAATGAACTACATTACAATATAGGTCTAGAGCTACTGTTATCAATGAACTACATTACAATATAGGTCTAGAGCTACTGTTATCAATGAACTACATTACAATATAGGTCTAGAGCTACTGTTATCAATGAACTACATTACAATATAGGTCTAGAGCTACTGTTATCAATGAACTACATTACAATATAGGTCTAGAGCTACTGTTATCAATGAACTACATTACAATATAGGTCTAGAGCTACTGTTATCAATGAACTACATTACAATATAGGTCTAGAGCTACTGTTATCAATGAACTACATTACAATTTAGGTCTAGAGTTACTGTTATCAATGAACTACATTACAATATAGGTCTAGAGCTACTGTTATCAATGAACTACATTACAATATAGGTCTAGAGCTACTGTTATCAATGAACTACATTACAATATAGGTCTAGAGTTACTGTTATCAATGAACTACATTACAATATAGGTCTAGAGCTACTGTTATCAATGAACTACATTACAATATAGGTCTAGAGTTACTGTTATCAATGAACTACATTACAATATAGGTCTAGAGCTACTGTTATCAATGAACTACATTACAATATAGGTCTAGAGTTACTGTTATCAATGAACTACATTACAATATAGGTCTAGAGCTACTGTTATCAATGAACTACATTACAATATAGGTCTAGAGTTACTGTTATTAATGAACTACATTACAATATAGGTCTAGAGTTACTGTTATCAATGAACTACATTACAATATGGCAGAGTCTATGGTAGGCCTATGAACCAAGGGGCGGCCAACAAACAATAATTGTTTCATTTTTTGTAACTCTTATAAATTACAGACGTTGAGAGAAGATAATTACGTCCGCCGTGTGTCAATCTAATGGTGCATCTTATTAGGAGCTGAAGTTCTGCTTAGTCCTTGGTTTTCCTGGTTATTCTAAAATCTAATGGCGCAAGGGAAGAAGAAGTAGGCCTGCTCTCTATTGAGTCAAGTAAAAATAGTAGTTTCCCTGTCAGTCTTGGCAATCCAAAAGTTTATATATTGCTAGGTTTTTCAACATGCGTGCATAACATACATTATTTTAAGGTCGTGTAATACAATTATGTTTTCCCTTATTTTTAAGGCTTGTTCGTGAATTAATTTTTTTTTAATTTTGATCAACAGAGCGATCAGCAAATAATGATGCTTTTTCTGCATTAAATAGAATTTGGAAAGATTAGAGGGCAATAACTCATATTAACTAGTTTTTAATTTACTGTGCTTTAATTGTCGATCTTGTTTTATGTGCAGCTACATCTAAAGTGGCGTGACTTTCCTAGGTTAAATGTGCATCTTTAGTGTCTGCTAAATGGAAGAGAGAGAAAATAATAACAATCTTTAGCAGGAACCGAAGACGAGATACAACTTTTGTTGTTATCACGATTAAATCTCTTAAATATGATAATTTTACTGTACTTATAATAAAACATTCTATATATCTACCTATCTATATTACATAAACTGTAAAAGGTATAGACCCCAATCCATATTTCAATAAAATAGATCATTGGAAGAACTAGGCAGGGGGAATTTAGTGGCCCCAAATGAAATAAAAAATAAAAATAAATAGCGAAAAAAAATGACGCAATTTCTAAAACATAGAGTGTAGTCTAACAGTAAACATTGTGGGCACAAGTCAGTGTAGTCTAACAGTAACGTTGTGGGCACAAGTCAGTGTAGTCTAACAGTAAACATTGTGGGCACAAGTCAGTGTAGTCTAACAGTAACGTTGTGGGCACAAGTCAGTGTAGTCTAACAGTAAACGTTGTGGGCACAAGTCAGTGTAGTCTAACAGTAAACATTGTGGGCACAAGTCAGTGTAGTCTAACATTTACATTGTGGGCACAAGTCAGTGTAGTCTAACAGTAACGTTGTAGTCCCAGGTTTGATCCTTGCCCGTCGCCATCCCATTCAGCTTTTGAAGTAACATCCTAAACCAAACTCAACGTGAGCCTTGGGTAACTCTAAGATGAGTTAACTCTAGTCTAATACACTCCAACGAGCAAAAGTCACTTGCCTTATCTCCCTGTAAAACTGCCAGGAACGTCTTGGCGTTGACATTTTTCTCCGTGTAATCTTTCAATACTCCGGGATACACATTGGGTCCGTTTGGTTTGTTGATGATGTTGCCTTTGACTGGATTCTCGGAATTATGGGCTATGTCATCGTACATCATGACCACAATCTGCTCGTCTGGAATGCCAGCCTTGTGGAGAATCTGGTAGGCATGGCATATGTCAGCCTGATGGCGGTAGTTTTCATAGCCAGCAGATCCAGCAATGAGCAGAGCCCAGTTCTTCCTGGCTGACACAGTGTACAGGAAGACTAGAGACAAGCTGACTAAGAGAAAGACTTTCATTGTGATTGCGATCTCAAGGTAGACGCCACAGAGTAACTAATGTTTATGTTTGGGACTTTATATAGGTCAGCGTCTTGTGACTGGTAGATTGCACTATCACCGTGTGCTTGCTTCACCAATAGTCACGTGATATGAGACTAGGACAAAGATAATGACACTTGATAATAACAATAGACATTCTATTTTGTTCAATTTTTTGTTTATTTGACTTGGTAAGTCTAACAGCAAACGGAGAGAAGAGAGAAAGTATTGCTTGGATTGATTTCTTCAAAGAAATAATTGCACTGAAATGTCTGTTAAATCTCCCCTAGTTTTGTCAAGTGAGCATTTCAAAAGTAAAGACATTTTTAAATTAAATTTGAGTTTAAATGTTATCTCTTATCTTAGGAATAATAATCACTATTCAGTCGTTTTGTTTTTTACAAATTAAAATTGTTCTATGTCATTGATTTTCCTGATTGATAAAAACGTGTTCCATGTTCCTGATTGATAGACAATGTGTTCCATGTTCCTAATTGATAGACAATGTGTTCCATGTTCCTGATTGATAGACAATGTGTTCCATGTTCCTAATTGATAGACAATGTGTTCCATGTTCCTGATTGATAGACAATGTGTTCCATGTTCCTGATTGATAGACAATGGGTTCCATGTTCCTGATTGATAGACAATGGGTTTCATGTTCCTGATTGATAGACAATGTGTTTCGTGTTCCTGATTGACTAGCAACTTGTTCCATGTTCCTGATTTACTAATAACTTGTTCCATGTTCCTGATTGACTAGCAACTTGTTCCATGTTTGAAATGAAAGAATTTGTATACGAGTTGAATTAGTGAACTCAATATTCATTTTTTGAATTTTTAATTGTTGTTTTGTTTTTATTAGTAATATTTAATTTAGTACTGGTACTATTTTATACATATTGGAGCGGATTCTATTCTAGAGAGTCTCAAAATTAAAAGATAAAAATAATGTTATTCATTAACAGTTGTAACATATGAAAGAGTTGCTCAGCTTTTCTTTGAATTGGGTGTGGGGAGGAGGAAATATCAGTTCATTTTCCAACATTTTCTTGATTAAAGAGTTTCCCAACAGAGAGAATATATTTTCACATTTTTTTTTCACTTGTAAAAAACTATTTCAATTAAACATATATTATATTTATATTTTATATCAATAGAACCAAAGTTTCTTTTCAATACAACATAACGAACTAATGCTTGAAAAGTTGTTGAATTTTTAGACTCATGGCAATTTGTTGAATTATAACATTGTCTTCCCGCCAGATAGTCCACATCCACCGTTTGCATCGCCACACTGTCAGCTGGCTGGAGAAATGGAAAGATCTTAATTAATGGCTATAGACTTCTGTGTGTTGTTATGTGTGTGCATGCTGTTGTTATGTGTGCATGCTGTGGTTGTGTGGTGGTGCATACTATGGTTGTGTGGTGAGGCATAGTGTTGCTGTATGTGTGCATGCTGCTATTGTAGAGGTCTAAATATTGTGTGTATGAGAGCATGGTGTTGTTGTGTGGGTGTGCATATAGTGTGTTTGTGCATGCGGTTGTTGTGTGGGTGTGTATGCTGTTGTGTGTGTGTGCATGCTGTTGTGTATGTGTGCATGATGTTGTGTGTGTACATGCTGTGTGTGTGTGTGTGTGCTGTTGTGTGTGTGCATGATGTTGTTGTATGTGTGCATGCTGTTGCTGTATGTGTGCATGCTGTTGCTGTATGTGTGCATGCTGTTGTTGTATGTGTGTTTGCTGTTGTTGTTAGTGTGCATGCTGTTGTATGTGTGCATGCTGTTGTTGTATGTGTGCATGCTGTTGTATGTGTGCATGCTGTTGTTGTATGTGTGCATGCTGTTGTATGTGTGCATGCTGTTGTTGTGTGTGTGCATGATGTTGTTGTATGTGTGCATGCTGTTGCTGTATTTGTGCATGCTGTTGCTGTATGTGTGCATGCTGTTGTATGTGTGCATGCTGTTGTTGTATGTGTGCATGCTGTTGATGTGTGTATGCTGTTGTATGTGTGCATGCTGTTGTTGTGTGTGTGCATGTTGTTGTTGTATGTGTGCAGGCTGTTAAGTGTGTGCATGTTGTTGTTGTGTGTGAATGCTGTTGTGTGTGTGCATGTTGTTGTGTGTGTGTATGCTGTTGTATGTGTGCAGGCTGTTGTTGTGTATGTGTGCATGCTTTTGTATGTGTGCATGCTGTTATATGTGTGCATGCTGTTGTATGTGTGCATGCTATTGTTGTATGTGTGCATGCTGTTGTGTGTGTGCATGCTGTTGTATGTGTGCATGCTATTGTTGTGTATGTGTGCATGCTGTTGTATGTGTGCATGCTGTTGTTGTATGTGTGTATGCTGTTGCATGTGTGCATGCTGTTGTATGTGTGCATGCTGTTGTTGTATGTGTGCATGCTGTTGTGTGTGTGCATGCTGTTGTGTGTATGTGTGCATGCTGTTGTGTGTATGTGTGTATGCTGTTGTATGTGTGCATGTTGTTGAGTGTGTATGCTGTTGTATGTGTGCATGCTGTTGTGTGTGTGTGTGCATGTTGTTGCTGTGTGTGCATATTGTTGTGTGTGTATGCTGTTGTATGTGTGTGCTGTTGTATGTGTATGCTGTTGTATGTGTGCATGCTGTTGTGTGTGTGCTGTTGCATATGTATGCTGTTGTGTGTGTGCATGTTGTTGTATGTGTGCAGGTTGGTGTGTGTGTGTATGCTGTTGTATGTGTGTGCTGTTGTATATGTATGCTGTTGTGTGTGTGAATGCTGTGTATGTGTGTATGCTATTGTATGTGTGCATGCTATTGTATGTGTGCATGCTGTTGTGTGTGGGTGTTTTTTTTCCCTAATAAGATATTAAAGCAAACTTTCTTTAATCAACTTCTCTTGAATATTAATGAGTTGTGTGTGTGTTTTTTTTCTGTTAATCCTTTTAAAGCTTTCTTCGTATTGTTTTTTTGTTAACTTCTAGGAACATATGAAAAGATGAAACACACTTGATCATGTAAGGGGCATGTCTTTTGTGTTGGCTCTGCATTAGCTTCACTTATTGCATGAGATTAACTTCACATGTTGGATTAAGTCTTTGTTTTGTTGAGATTACAACAAGCAGTAGATCCCTTAAACAATGCCAAGTTCAAAACAACAGCTTTCTCACCCTACAAGTACTTTATGAACTATAACAAGCGCTGGGTTTTTCCCACACTATCTTAAGATGCTATTCTTGGGTCAACTATTAAAACTACTTTTTGGATAAACCTACGACGATTCATTATAATTAGGTCTATGTTGAGCTCAAAGGTTATCCCAAATCACACACACACTCTAACAAAAGATACACACTCCCCTTCAGATTACAATGTCAGAACCGGTGGGAAAAACAACAAACAAACAAAAGAATAAAGATCATGAACTATGAAAGTTTTGATTCTGACAATCCAATACAAAAGAATAAAGATCATGAACTATGAAAGTTTTGATTCTGACAATCCAATACAAAAGAATAAAGATCATGAACTATGAAAGTTTTGATTCTGACAATCCAATACAAAAGAATAAAGATCATGAACTATGAAAGTTTTGATTCTGACAATCCAATACAAAGAATAAAGATCATGAACTATGAAAGTTTTGATTCTGACAATCCAATAAAAAATCCTTTGTTTAATAATTCTGGTATATGACTGAGTATAATGAATGCAATCATGTAACTTTCTCCGGACAGTTCTTCTTGACAAGGAGTTCCATAGTGATAGAAGTGACCCTTCCTAAACAGTGGCTTCATGAAGAGCTCTCACTTCTTTTGTTTTCTTCGCTCAAGATATTTGATAACATTTTCCAATCAATCTTAAGTTGTTTCTCTTAAGAGATAGTTTATATCTTTTAGTGGTAGATATCTAGTGCAGACATTGTTCGTGTATTGACAAAAAATGAAAAGTATTAGGCCGATTAGTGTCACATTTTGTAAGTTAGAATAAGGGAGGCAAATGAGGGTTGTTGTTGTTTTTTGTACTACCACCAATCCAAAACTTTACAGCATGTAAATATTTTGTGTATACTTTCTTATAGATTAAAATAATTTCTCACAGACCTAACAAAATTTTACGCACTTTAAGATAAAAATCTCAGGAGAATCTGCCTGGTACCGGTCCGCTACTTTTGCCAGTTACTTCTACTTGTGCCTGTTACTTCTGCTTGTACCTGTTACTTCAGCTTGTACCTGTTACTTCAGCTTGTTACTTGGACTGTTACTCTAGCCATGTATGTGTCGCAGTTCTTGAGATCTTACATCACTTACTTAGCACAGTGTGGAATAAAAAAAAAGAAGGTTCTCAAGTTTTGTTCATTTTTAGAAATTTTGAATTGAATTTCTTATACTTTCATCTATCCAATATGAGAACGCTTCAACTGCTACGTATTGAGAACTAGGTTCCAAGGAAGCAAGCGAATACTTTATGTAGAAACATTGTTTTTTCGATCTCCCCATTGTAAGAGTCTAGCTGGTGGCGGGGAGTAAAGGGCAGCAAGAGTTTTATCTTCCTTGAAATAACGTGAAATGTTCAATGTAACTTTGACAGACAAGACACACACACACACACACACACACACACAAAGTGTGAGAGAGTGACGTTACAATTGTCTTATAAAAGCTCGATACAAAAAAAAACTGTTTACACGTAAAACTTACACAATATCTGGACCACAAGGCCTAACATTCTGTGCTACTATTTAAATGTGAGAACCTCCAATGTAATAGCTTACAAAATGACATTTGTGTTCTGAAAAGAAATGAGGTTTTAGTACGCCCTATTGTGCTGCTGAAACGAACGTGAATCACATAAGCTGGCTTGATAATCTTTTGCCATGTCATGGCTGTGACAGTCACATGATCATTGATCAATGTTTTGTCTCCATTTAGATGGACTCGATAAAGATTGTCATTTAATTCAATGAGGGTGCACGAGTATAGGACACAAGTTGAGCAAAGATGATACATCTACAAATAAAATAAACTAGTTAAGTTCCAGACTTTGTGATAACCATGTGTTGACCAATTACAATACAGACCGGCCACACTGACATCACTGTACCGGACTGCATCTGAATCGTGAGGAGTCTTGACTCTGAAACCTTCTCTCTTTATATAGGATCCTCGAATGCCTAATTGAAAGTGATAGATCATTGCCAGTTCCTTATGGATGACCACATGACCATGGCATGCTTGAATTGCATGAGTATTGATCTCAGAAAAACAGCAGTAGGTTTTTGAAGCGTTGTCCCTCACCACTCGCCTAATGTTGGACTTAGTCGTTTGATTAGGCTCAATGTACACACTATTACCTCGACCCGCTTTGTCACCAAAGTTATAACAATATAATAATAATAATCATTTCTGATTATAATCACACCATATACGTATAATAGTGTATACAAATTAAGAACTATAAATACCTACTGCCTCTATGCCCTCTCTATAATGCCCATATTTCACAATATATTTTATCTTCCTATTACTTCTGCCCGATCACTACGTAACACGCACACACGTGACACAACACATGACACAACACGTGACACAACACAATTTTAATAACGACGACGTGCACAAGTACTGTTCATAGTGCGTATGGAGTGTTTGTGTGTTTGTATGTTTGTATACATCCAGAAGTGTTGTTCCTTAACGTGTTGTTCGGAAGCTCTTACAGAACGGTTGTACAGAACTGTTGTTCCGGGGGAATTGTCAGGAAAAGCTGCAGATTAAATGTATTGTTATAACTCTTGAGGTGATGCAGATAGGGGTAATTGTGTGTGTGTGAATGTGTCTGTAGCCAGCTAACACAACTTACACAGGCCAGCGCTAGACGAGCGGTCAACGGTGACAAGTGGCGACATGGCTACGTTCGAGAAAGATCTGTGTTGTGAACAGTACTCAGGCCAGTCACGTCGGATATAGTCATTTGACCCTCCAGAAGGGTCGAGTGATGTTCCATCGGTTTCTAGAAGGCCTTCGGGGAACCTATAAAAGAGTGAGAGCTCGATTCAGTTGAGTTCGATACGGCTGTACTGTTATTAAGGGTGAAGCATTTGGACACAGTCAGTGTTACAGTTTGCCAATCGTACAGTATGGGCTGTGATTTGTCAAACATTAAAATGTTACTTTACTTTGGAGCTTGAGTTGTCAAATTCTTTGTCGGTTATTTGCAGAGAGCCTGGATAGTGAGAGTTGTTACTGTGTGTTAATGGATCGTTTGTTAATATAATAAATCCTGGGAACTGAATACCTTTTCAATGTTTAATAAATGTACACCAATTATGTGTGTATCTTCTGTTAGGAATGAAAGTTTGTAATGTATGATATCTGTGTTTATTTAGCTGTAGTTTGGTGATCAGCGAGAATTAAAACTTCGTTTAAAACTTCCAAAGGAACAAGGCATTAAGCACAGAACAGAAAGAATGGGCTGAAACTTAGGGGGGGGGGGGGGGGCTTGTTCTTTATGATATTGTTCATGTCTTTATCAGCAACTCTACACCAGCGCTCAATGGACGCTTCTGTTGATGCCACGTTTCTCCCTAAAAACACGGTCTGCGGGCTTTTTCAGTGAACGGACCAAAAGTTTGGAACTCATTCCCAATTGATCTCAGACAGTCAACATGCTTCACTACATTCAAGAAGAACATTAAGACCTATCTGTTTAAAGCTTTTTTTTAGATGAGTTTGTCATTTTGGTTCTCATGTTTATGTTTGCAATGTTATTTCAGCGCCTTGATTATATATGATTGTTAACAGGTTTTTATAAATTAAATGCTTATTATGTTAGAAACGAATGCAGCCGGGGCGAGTTTCGTTATAGGGAAACAAAATTCATTGTAGTCCCTTTATCAGTGTCGACTGAGGAATGGTCTGGTGATGTGGCAGGTCAGCAGCAGTACCGCCCTCTGACAGGCAACGAGAATATTCTTAGGAATGTTAAAGGGCCTTGAAGGTATCTGTCAGGTCATTGTCATTATTATGATTCATCAATTGTCTTTTTTTCTTCTTTGTGTCCACAATCCCGTTCTTCTTGACGCCCACCGTTAGGGTGTGTGTGTGTGTGGGTGTCTGGTAAGTCTATTGGTGGTGAACTAAATCACATTTTCTCAATCAAGATACCAAGTAATTCCCTGGTGATTTAAATACGACCAGTTACTTTATGTCTTCATTTACTGGGTGATCATAGTTGTCTTTGGGAATGAGTATCTAGTCTTTCACGCTGTGAATCTTATGTGGTTTTGTTTCAATGTATTCATGCGTCTGTTTTAATATGAGACATTCACTATAAAAGCTAAATTGTTTAAGTGTAAGTTCGCTATCAAAAAATAGATCCATTATCGAAACATACAATTAAGAACGTTATTTCATAAGAAAATTTGGTTTAGCAAATATAGTGATACACACACACACACACATATATATATATATATATAGTGACATACACACACACACTTACACACATATATTGATAGACACACGCATATATATTTACAGTCTATTTTTAATTCTTTCTATTCTAGAGACACACTTTGAAGCTAAAATTCCGTTCTAAAATAAAAGGACGGAGCCTAAATAGTGTTGACTAAATAAATACAACATCAAGATCTTGCTCATTCATTTATTTCCTGTACGCTGTGAAGGTATGCACTTGAGAAGTGAGCAGTTCTGGGTGCGAGGTCAGGGGTCACAGGGATCCTCTTATCTTTGATTCACACGTTAGACTACAGATAGCTTGCAACTGTTGCGGTAAGTCTGCGGGCTATCATTCCATTTTGTTGTTAAACAGACTATACCCGTTTAAATAGCTGACACATGTGAATTCCAGACTGGCAACCAGCTAGTATCACATTTAATGTTCTAATTCTTACTGAGAACTCTTTAGATAGTGTCCAAAAAAAAAAAGTTACCATACATTAATAAAACTACGAAAAGTTTAGTTTTTCTTATCATTTAAATAATGGAATAAAGTGTTTTAAATGATCAACTTAAATATATTCACATATTTAAAAAAACAAATGCTAATTTTCACGAAGGCTTGTTGACAGTTTCCAGCATAGGCAACTTGTGAATCATGTCATTAAATTGATTAAACAGCTGCTTCCTGACGTGGGGGTAAGTCTACGATAAGAAAGGTACTTAAAGTGAAGAAGCACAGAATATTTACTCTGGGTAGGCAAAAGTCCTTCGTGACTTTGTGTGCTGTGTGTGAAGTGGTTGTGAACTTTCTGATATATTAGGAATACTTTTATGAATGGTCTTACTAGAATGTTTTCTTTTCTTTGATTGGTTGCTATTTCAGTCTAAACGTAAGTTAATTGTTTCATGTCTACATCGGCGAGCTACGTTCAAACACATGAGATCTTATGTAAGATCAACAACAAACTATATGCTGTGAGAAACAATAGTATGAAACAATTATATAAATATCTCTTGAGACTAATATATTTTATTGTGAAGGGAACTATGTGTGTGTGTCTGTCTGTGTGTGTGGTGGGGGGGGGGGGAGATAAAGATCGGCATTAATGTAAACATACAGTGTAGATCTAAGTTTAGAAGATGTCTGTAAATTCCCTTTACCAGAAAAAAAAAATGCTTTAGCACATAGGCTATATAAGTGAAACAATATCAATGACTTGTGTTACAATCACGTTCAGTTCGACCTTTCACCTATCGTATATAGTAGGCCTATACACTCATTTAACAAATAAATAATCGTTGATCCTTTGATGAATGAGTAATGGCATATGTATTAAGTACTAAGGCTTGCTTCTATTTTTAACTACTAGACAGCGTTGTCTCGCGCTTATAGGTTGCTGATTGACCAGATTATCAGAAACCAATTCATGAAATTAATAAATACAAAATATTTTTTAAAGAGTGTAGTCGGCTAATTAAAAAAAGAGATAAACATTTGTGTGCAGTATCACTCAGCATGACTCAGCTTCGGTTTGGTCGAATTCCTGGCAGCTCACAAATGAACTAGATAAAGGGTGACTTGAGATCAGTCAAGATGAACTAAGAGATCTTACATTATACATTAGAAGAATCGCTTCACACTCAATGTTAAATTGTGTGGACACTTTGTACAGATAGACCTAAGGCAGTGGTTCCCAAACTTGAGGCATAAGTGTACCCCTTTTATAATATTTGTAATGCTGAATACCCCTCGTCCCCCCCCCCTCTCAATGTACTTGCATCTATGAGAAGATAGAAAATTGTTTGTGCTGAGATGTCAGATCATAAAATTGGATTCCCTGACCGTTAATTTTAATCTGAGATCAATGTCCAAATCTGTGTGTGCTTTTTTTATGTCTACAAATGCTAAACAAAAAGAGACAACTTCACATAAATATAAAGTTGGAAATATAAATATAAAGTTGGAAAAGTCAAGATACATTTCAGAACTATTTCTGTTAAAATCGGATTATAACATGTAGCATTCCAGATTGATGTTGAGGAAATTAAAACATCCTCATTTCTTTTCTGTCAAATTTATTTTTAAGATGCACTTATACGTTTGTACAAATATAAAATCAAAGAATATTAAAGAATGTGAATTAAAAGTTATTACCCCTACTTGATTTTAATTTATTAACAGAATGTAATACATAGGTAGTTAAAAATCAGCATAGTTAATGACGTCAAGATGGCCCAAAGATGTGAGGCAGGCATGGCCCGTCGGCGTGCGGACACGCCCTGTTGCCCACAAACCAAACCCCTAGCTATAGGTCAATAGCCGCACTGCCTTGTGCGTGTGTGTCCCTGTAAGGTCTAAGGCTAAGGGAGTAAACCCTAACAGAAAATCCGGTCCTGGAGCCCCGTAGGCGGGGGGACAGTAGTAAGACTACTGCTCTCTGGCAAACTCCTGCAGCCACCTGTCCCCAAATTGTGATGGCTTGCCATCCCTTTGGACCCGGTCAGTATGGAAGAGAGGCGTGTGCTGACGTGTGGGCAGCCCAGCACTCGCAAATTTACCGCCCAGGCTTTCCCCCAGCAATGGAGAGGTCACTCCATCTCTGACAGTAATATCTTTGGAAAAACACGGGGAGTGGTAGTTACCGGTGATAAGTTCCTAGCTGATTGGCGTAAGCTGGAACGCCAGGGACCACTCTTGACGGTAGGAGGGGCTTTTTAGCCTCACTGGATAGCTACTGCCTGCCTTAAGCCGAGCAGCCCTCGGACAGTAAAGTGCTATCCCGCCACAGCTTGCCGCACCACTGGGTGCTTGGTGCTAAGACAAAATCAAAAAGCAAGCTGCTCACCCGCACCTGCAAATACAATCAAAAGAAAACCCTCAACATTAATGCGTTTAGCAAGCTGGAACATACGGACAATGTGTCCTGGCTTCAATACTGACCCTGAACTCGTCACCGACATGCGTCAAACAGCTATCATCGACAGAGAACTCAGCAGACTAAACAATAAACATTGATGTGGCCTGCCTGCAAGAAACCAGACTGGCAGACAGCGGATCTCTTACAGAAAGCAACTATACATTCTACTGGCAAGGAAAACCAGAACAAAGCCCTAGAATACATGGCGTCGGCTTCGCAATAAGAAACAGTCTCGTCCCCTGCATCGCGATGTTTCCCATTGGCAATGAAAGAGTAGCTTACATGAAATTTGCATCACCGCAAGGCAAAGTTAATATAATCTGTGCTTACTCACCAACCCTTGCTGCACCGGAAGAGGACAAAGACAGATTCTATCAAGCTCTAGAGGACGTAATTAAAAGTATTCCAAAATCCGAGCACCTCTATATAAATGGAGACTTTAATGCCCGTGTTGGTGATGGAAATGATGCATGGCCACAATGCTTGGGACCTCATGGTGTTGGCAAAATCAATGACAATGGCCAAAGGCTACTCGAGTTCTGTAGCTCTCATGAACTGTGTGTAACAAATACATTCTTCTCTGGCAAGGAACGCCATAAAGTCTCTTGGCAGCACCCACGCTCAAAAAGGTGGCACCAGCTTGACCTCTGCATCACCCGAAGGATGGATCTGAAAAGTGCCATCCACACCCGTTCATACCATAGTGCGGACTGCAACTCAGACCATTCACTAGTGCTAAGCAAAATCAAACTACTTCTCAAGATGGCTTATACTTCCACTCAACCCAGAACTAGGCGAATTAACGTCAACCATGTAGGTGAACCAGAGAAGTGTGCACTCTTTGGCGAGCTATTGAACAGTTCAATCCCCTCGTTAAGTGATGAAGAAGACATCTCTATCAGATGGGAGAAATTAAGAGATGAAATCTACAGTTCGGCAATCACCGCCTTTGGGTCTCAAAAACACAAAAATGTAGACTGGTTTGAGGCGAATCTAGCACAAATGGAACCTTGCATCGAGAAAAAGCGATCTGCACACCTCGCTCTCAAGACAAAGCCAAGTCCAAGATTTTTGGAGGCCTTCAAAAGTGCTAATAAAGAGGCGAAACAAATGGCTAGAAAATGTGCTAACAACTTTTGGAGGGATACCTGCAACAGAATCCAAGACAGCCTCCACTCAGGAAATAGCAAAGCTCTATTTGATGTCATTAAAGCGGCCCTGGGTCCAACAGTGTCTAAGTCTGCCCCCCTTCTATCCAAATCAGGAGAAAAAATTACAGATCAAACCAAGCAGCTAGAACGTTGGACAGAACACTACCTCGAAGTCTATGCCACACAGAACACAGTAGACGATGTCGCCCTGGCTTCTCTACCAGATCTTCCAGTACTGGAATGCCTAGATGATCTTCCGAGACTTAGTGACCTTAAAAAAGCAATTAACTGCATAAAAAATAGAAAATCTCCTGGGAGTGATGGTATCCCAGTGGAAGTAGTGAAAGTCAACGAATCACTCCTGCTCCCTGAACTCTATATTCTCTTCTGCCGCTGTTGGGAAACAGGTCATGTCCCACAGGACATGCGTGACGCAACTATAGTCACAATATACAAGAACAAAGGGGATCGGAGTGACTGCAACAATTACAGGGGTATCTCTCTCCTCAGTATAGTGGGCAAAATCTTTGCTAGAGTGGCACTATCCAGGCTGCAAGTGATAGCTTCTAGAGTCTACCCAGAGTCTCAGTGTGGATTCAGGAGTGGTAGATCCACTGTAGACATGATATCTTCTCTACGACTACTGCAGGAGAAATTCAGAGAGAGAGACAGACCCCTTTACATCGTTTTTGTTGATCTGACTAAAGCTTTTGACATGGTCAGCAGAAGTGGCCTTTTCAAACTCCTGAGGAAAATAGGTTGCCCTCCCAAACTACTGTAGTTCATTGAGTGTTTTCACGAGGAAACTAAATGCACTGTCAAATTCAATGGAGCCCAATCAGCACCTTTTGAGGTTTGCAGTGGTGTCAAGCAGGGATGTGTGCTCGCACCTACTCTGTTTGGCATATTCTTCTCCTGTCTACTGCATTATGCGTACAACGACATAAACGAAGGTGTGTTTCTCCATACAAGATCCTCTGGAAAACTATTTAATGTATCAAGGCTGCGGGCAAAAACCAAGGTAACTCGTCAGGGAACTCCTGTATGCTGATGATGCAGCTATTGTGGCTGATTCTGATATTCAGCTACAGTGCCTGGTTGACAAATTATCTGCTGCTTGCCAGAAGTTCGGCTTAAACATCAGTCAAAGCAAGACTAAGATACTTGTCCAAAACATAAACACTGCACCTCAAGTAAGCATTAATGGCCAACCACTAGAAATTGTTGATCACTTTTGTTACCTTGGCTCCATCATATCCAACAACACTCTACTGGATAAAGACATAAACAACAGGATAGCCAAGGCAATGGCCACCATGTCACGGCTGCAGAAAAGAGTCTGGGACAACATATTGCTGACTAACAGTACTAAAGCCCTAGTCTACCGGGCCTGTGTGTTGAGCACCTTGCTGTACGGAAGTGAAACATGGTCAACCTACTCATGGCAGGAAAAAAAGCTGAATGTTTTCCACCTCCGATGCCTAAGGCGGATCTTTAAAATAAGGTGGCAAGATAAGATAACCAATGAGGAAGTGCTACAAAGAGCAGGGTGCCAGGACATCCGCTCTGTTATCAGCAGCAGACACCTTGGCTAGCTTGGCCACGTTCATAGAATGCCAGAAGGTCGACTTCCACAGGACATCCTGGATGGCGATCTAATAGAAGGCAGGAGAGCCGCTGGTCGCCCACTTTTACGTTATACGGATGTATGCAAACGCGACATGAAGCTCTTCAAAATCGACACTGGCAACTGGGAAGAGGTGGCACTGGACAGATCCTCATGGAGAGAGAGCATAAAGGAAGGGTCAAAGATTGCAGATGCCATACACAACAGAAGCAGAAAGAAGGGTGAAAATGCAATGGCGCCTGGTGATTATATATGCCCAACCTGCGATCGCAGCTGTGTATCAAGGATTGGCCTCTTTAGTCACACAAGAAGTTGCAAAGGGAAAAGATCGTCTCTCGAGACGTAAAATGCCACAGAGTTAATGACGTGAACGCTTACCCCCTTTAAGGTATTCCCGTACCCCTGTTGGTACGCATACCCCACTTAAGGGATAGACCTAAGAGATAGACCTGCGCTGTTGAAACTAAATCCTCATACTAGTTTGGGGGGGGGGGGGTGACTCCAAGAAAAATGAAATGAAATCTTTAGGTAAAGAGCAATAAACAGGGACAGACTGGGTGATAAATCGGCCGGGCATTTCTATGCAATTTCTATGCAAATTACCACCCCAGTCGTCAAAGGTCACAAGCCCCAGCTAGCCCCTCCCCCACCCTCGCAGCATGCGTTCACTAACAATTTCGATAGAGCCTACACAGACAGCCGTTAGGCATGTATTAGACAAACGATGGCTCTATCTAATTGTATATCTCTCACAAAGACAAGTGGACAACATAAACACATTACATATAGAAGCTTCAGTGGGTACGAGCAATAATGCTGTAAATGTAAACATAGAGTTGAAGCTAGGTGCTGAAACAAATGATACATACATATATTAGACATAAATGAATAACAGCACCAGGGACCAAGTTTTTAAGAGAGAAAGTAGTGAATTAAAATGCTACGAAAATAAGGGCATGCGCCGACCGAGGCTCGAACCTGTGACTCCGGATTCGACACCATCTGTACTATGAAAGTGACTTGTGTCTTCATACTTCTCAGTCTAGTCTTGACACATCTGTAATATGTAGGGACTTGTGTCTAGATACTTCTCAGTCTAGTCTTGACACATCTGTACTATGAAAGTGACTTGTGTCTTGATACTTCTCAGTCTAGTCTTGACACATCTGTATTATGTATTGACTTGTGTCTTGATACTTCTCAGTCTAGTCTTGACACATCTGTATTATGTAGTGACTTGTGTCTTGATACTTCTCAGTCTAGTCTTGACACATCTGTACTATGTAGGGACTTGTGTCTTGATACTTCTCAGTCTAGTCTTGACACATCTGTACTATGTAGGGACTTGTGTCTTGATACTTCTCAGTCTAGTCTTGACACATCTGTACTATGTAGGGACTTGTGTCTTGATACTTCTCAGTCTAGTCTTGACACATCTGTACTATGTAGGGACGTGTGTCTTGATACTTCTCAGCCTAGTCTTAACACATCTGTACTATGTAGGGACTTGTGTCTTGATACTTCTCAGTCTAGTCTTAACACATCTGTACTATGTAGGGACTTGTGTCTTGATACTTCTCAGCCTAGTCTTGACACATCTGTACTATGAAAGTGACTTGTGTCTTGATACTTCTCAGTCTAGTCTTGACACATCTGTAATATGTAGGGACTTGTGTCTAGATACTTCTCAGCTTAGTCTTGACACATCTGTACTATGAAAGTGACTTGTGTCTTGATACTTCTCAGTCTAGTCTTGACACATCTGTACTATGTAGGGACTTGTGTCTTGATACTTCTCAGCCTAGTCTTAACACATCTGTACTATGTAGGGACTTGTGTCTTGATACTTCTCAGTCTAGTCTTGACACATCTGTACTATGTAGGGACTTGTGTCTTGATACTTCTCAGCCTAGTCTTGACACATCTGTACTATGAAAGTGACTTGTGTCTTGATACTTCTCAGTCTAGTCTTGACACATCTGTAATATGTAGGGACTTGTGTCTAGATACTTCTCAGCTTAGTCTTGACACATCTGTACTATGAAAGTGACTTGTGTCTTGATACTTCTCAGTCTAGTCTTGACACATCTGTAATATGTAGGGACTTGTGTCTTGATACTTTTCAGCCTAGTCTTAACACATCTGTACTATGTAGGGACTTGTGTCTTGATACTTCTCAGTCTAGTCTTGACACATCTGTACTATGTAGGGACTTGTGTCTTGATACTTCTCAGCCTAGTCTTGACACATCTGTACTATGAAAGTGACTTGTGTCTTGATACTTCTCAGCCTAGTCTTGACACATCTGTACTATGAAAGTGACTTGTGTCTTAATACTTCTCAGCCTAGTTTTGACACATCTGTACTATGTAGGGACTTGTGTCTTGATACTACTCAGCCTAGTCTTGACACATCTGTACTGTGTAGTGACTTGTGTCTTGATACTACTCAGCCTAGTCTTGACACATCTGTACTATGTAGGGACTTGTGTCTTGATACTTCTCAGCCTAGTCTTGACACATCTATAATATGTAGGGACTTGTGTCTTGATACTTATCAGCCTAGTCTTTACACATCTGTACTATGTAGGGACTTGTGTCTTGATACTTCTCAGTCTAGTCTTGACACATCTGTATTATGTAGTGACTTGTGTCTTGATACTTCTCAGTCTAGTCTTGACACATCTGTACTATGTAGGGACTTGTGTCTTGATACTTCTCAGTCTAGTCTTGACACATCTGTACTATGTAGGGACTTGTGTCTTGATACTTCTCAGTCTTGTCTTGACACATCTGTACTATGTAGGGACTTGTGTCTTGATACTTCTCAGTCTAGTCTTGACACATCTGTACTTTGAAAGTGACTTGTGTCTTGATACTTCTCAGTCTAGTCTTGACACATCTGTAATATGTAGGGACTTGTGTCTTGATACTTCTCAGCCTAGTCTTGACACATCTGTACTATGAAAGTGACTTGTGTCTTGATACTTCTCAGTCTAGTCTTGACACATCTGTACTATGTAGGGACTTGTGTCTAGATACTTCTCAGCCTAGTCTTGACACATCTGTACTATGAAAGTGACTTGTGTCTTGATACTTCTCAGCCTAGTCTTAACACATCTGTACTATGTAGGGACTTGTGTCTTGATACTTCTCAGCCTAGTCTTGACACATCTGTACTATGAAAGTGACTTGTGTCTTGATACTTCTCAGCCTAGTCTTGACACATCTGTACTATGAAAGTGACTTGTGTCTTAATACTTCTCAGCCTAGTCTTGACACATCTGTACTATGTAGGGACTTGTGTCTTGATACTACTCAGCCTAGTCTTGACACATCTGTACAATGTAGGGACTTGTGTCTTGATGCTACTCAGCCTAGTCTTGACACATCTGTACTATGTAGGGACTTGTGTCTTGATACTTCACAGCCTAGTCTTGACACATCTGTACTATGTAGGGACTTGTGTCTTGATACTTCTCAGCCTAGTCTTGACACATCTGTACTATGTAGGGACTTGTGTCTTGATACTTCTCAGTCTAGTCTTGACACATCTGTACTATGTAGGGACTTGTGTCTTGATACTTCTCAGTCTTGTCTTGACACATCTGTACTATGTAGGGACTTGTGTCTTGATACTTCTCAGTCTAGTCTTGACACATCTGTAATATGTAGGGACTTGTGTCTTGATACTTCTCAGCCTAGTCTTGACACATCTGTACTATGAAAGTGACTTGTGTCTTGATACTTCTCAGTCTAGTCTTGACACATCTGTACTATGTAGGGACTTGTGTCTAGATACTTCTCAGCCTAGTCTTGACACATCTGTACTATGAAAGTGACTTGTGTCTTGATACTTCTCAGCCTAGTCTTAACACATCTGTACTATGTAGGGACTTGTGTCTTGATACTTCTCAGCCTAGTCTTGACACATCTGTACTATGAAAGTGACTTGTGTCTTGATACTTCTCAGCCTAGTCTTGACACATCTGTACTATGAAAGTGACTTGTGTCTTGATACTTCTCAGCCTAGTCTTGACACATCTGTACTATGTAGGGACTTGTGTCTTGATACTACTCAGCCTAGTCTTGACACATCTGTACAATGTAGGGACTTGTGTCTTGATACTACTCAGCCTAGTCTTGACACATCTGTACTATGTAGGGACTTGTGTCTTGATACTTCACAGCCTAGTCTTGACACATCTGTACTATGTAGGGACTTGTGTCTTGATACTTCACAGCCTAGTCTTGACACATCTGTACTATGTAGGGACTTGTGTCTTGATACTTCTCAGCCTAGTCTTTACACATCTGTACTATGTAGGGACTTGTGTCTTGATACTTCTCAGTCTAGTCTTGACACATCTGTACTATGTAGGGACTTGTGTCTTGATACTTCTCAGTCTAGTCTTGACACATCTGTACTATGTAGGGACTTGTGTCTTGATACTTCTCAGTCTAGTCTTGACACATCTGTACTATGTAGGGACTTGTGTCTTGATACTTCTCAGTCTAGTCTTGACACATCTGTACTATGTAGGGACTTGTGTCTTGATACTTCTCAGTCTAGTCTTGACACATCTGTACTATGAAAGTGACTTGTGTCTTGATACTTCTCAGCCTAGTCTTAACACATCTGTACTATGTAGGGACTTGTGTCTTGATACTTCTCAGCCTAGTCTTGACACATCTGTACTATGAAAGAGACTTGTGTCTTGATACTTCTCAGCCTAGTCTTGACACATCTGTACTATGAAAGTGACTTGTGTCTTGATACTTCTCAGCCTAGTCTTGACACATCTGTACTATGTAGGGACTTGTGTCTTGATACTACTCAGCCTAGTCTTGACACATCTGTACAATGTAGGGACTTGTGTCTTGATACTACTCAGCCTAGTCTTGACACATCTGTACTATGTAGGGACTTGTGTCTTGATACTTCACAGCCTAGTCTTGACACATCTGTACTATGTAGGGACTTGTGTCTTGATACTTCTCAGCCTAGTCTTGACACATCTGTACTATGTAGGGACTTGTGTCTTGATACTTCTCAGCCTAGTCTTTACACATCTGTACTATGTAGGGACTTGTGTCTTGATACTTCTCAGTCTAGTCTTGACACATCTGTATTATGTAGTGACTTGTGTCTTGATACTTCTCAGTCTAGTCTTGACACATCTGTACTATGTAGGGACTTGTGTCTTGATACTTCTCAGTCTAGTCTTGACACATCTGTACTATGTAGGGACTTGTGTCTTGATACTTCTCAGTCTAGTCTTGACACATCTGTACTATGTAGGGACTTGTGTCTTGATACTTCTCAGTCTAGTCTTGACACATCTGTACTATGAAAGTGACTTGTGTCTTGATACTTCTCAGCCTAGTCTTAACACATCTGTACTATGTAGGGACTTGTGTCTTGATACTTCTCAGCCTAGTCTTGACACATCTGTACTATGAAAGAGACTTGTGTCTTGATACTTCTCAGCCTAGTCTTGACACATCTGTACTATGAAAGTGACTTGTGTCTTAATACTTCTCAGCCTAGTCTTGACACATCTGTACTATGTAGGGACTTGTGTCTTGATACTACTCAGCCTAGTCTTGACACATCTGTACAATGTAGGGACTTGTGTCTTGATACTACTCAGCCTAGTCTTGACACATCTGTACTATGTAGGGACTTGTGTCTTGATACTTCACAGCCTAGTCTTGACACATCTGTACTATGTAGGGAATTGTGTCTTGATACTTCTCAGCCTAGTCTTGACACATCTGTACTATGTAGGGACTTGTGTCTTGATACTTCTCAGTCTAGTCTTGACACATCTGTACTATGTAGGGACTTGTGTCTTGATACTTCTCAGTCTTGTCTTGACACATCTGTACTATGTAGGGACTTGTGTCTTGATACTTCTCAGTCTAGTCTTGACACATCTGTACTTTGAAAGTGACTTGTGTCTTGATACTTCTCAGTCTAGTCTTGACACATCTGTCATATGTAGGGACTTGTGTCTTGATACTTCTCAGCCTAGTCTTGACACATCTGTACTATGAAAGTGACTTGTGTCTTGATACTTCTCAGTCTAGTCTTGACACATCTGTACTATGTAGGGACTTGTGTCTAGATACTTCTCAGCCTAGTCTTGACACATCTGTACTATGAAAGTGACTTGTGTCTTGATACTTCTCAGCCTAGTCTTGACACTTCTGTAATAAGCTCCTTACAAAATACAAAATTATGTACCCGGTATCTATAACAGCAACTATCGCTTCATGTGCAAGTTCTCCTAGGCATCGGCTTCACTCCTAGCCATGTTCTCGGGAGTCGGGACTATGGAACTAAATGTAGAAATTAACTCTTCATTCTCAATTTATTTGTCCGGCCACATCACAAGGTCATCTGCTGCTTTCTTAATAAATCTTGTAAAGTCCTGTTTGCGAGTTCACATCTTTGTTACACTGCTCAAGATAATAATTGTGTAATCCTGAAGGGCATCTCAAGGGCATGCGAGAACCATAACGATAACAACTGGATATTCCACCGATAAGACTGGCAGCGTTGTGATTGGTCCCTTTATAGACTCATCCGAATATATTGACACCAACGAAGTTTATAAGAAATATAGGCATTGTTACTTGTTAATCGCTTAGTGCGTAGGTCCCTATAAGGGATGAAGCCTATAAATAGCACTGTATACGGTTGTAGGTTTTGTACATTATTTCGGAAAATACGTTAGCTTTGTAATCCTAAAACAGTGTGGAGTCTGTAAATCACGACACCCTGAGTGCTCCTTTTTAAAAGAATATTTAAAAATCTTTTGACAATTCAATACAAGTTTTAATGGCATCCATGCGGCTCATTCACCGGCCCACCGTTGCCCGAATACCCATATAGCCAGTCCGCCCCCTGACAACAAAACATATTTTGAAGGAATTATTATTAATTAGACCAAAGATTTTTTTTAAAAAGGGTACAATTCAAAATACATGTAATCCAATAGCCTACCATAATGGTGAGATGATATTTGTATTGAACTTCCCTTGAGATACAAATCTGAGAAATTCATCTCTGTGGTAGCTACAATCTCTGACAGTTGAAGAAACCGTTCACATGCCTTAAATTAAGGTTGATCGTATCATTCAAATAAAACAAAATTTTATAAAAATAAATGTTTAGGCCTAAGCCTTAACTCTATAGTAGGCTACTAACTATTAGAATTTATTCGTTTCAGTCTCTATTATGTGAAGCAAAAGTGAACAAAGTGTCCAGATTTTTGTGTTTCCGCAACACATTGTTGTCTAAACATGGCTTATAGTGGGCTCTGGAACATACATTGCAGTCCCTTCCTCTTGACGCTATTCTGTTTGGCTGCCAATGTAGTCGGCCAAGGTGAAACCACAGATGGCGTGCCCCTGGCTAAAAAGTTGGAGGATACTGTGGTCACAGATATGTTGAGGATTGTAGATAACAAATTTGATACACTTACGACAAGAATTACATCCCTAGAAAGAGCAGTTTCCAACCTCCAGTTTTATTCCATAAGACAATTTAGACAAATCAATGGCCGTCTACAGAATAGTGAAAATGGACAAGATGCACTTTCTAAACAGGTAGGCCTAAATCTAGTATTGTTTTTTCTTTTATACAGAGTAGCTTCCATTTTAATAATCAAGTTGTTTAGAAACGTGGACAAATATAGGCTGCTATAAATCTAACTTTATAAGATCTAAAAGTAATATCACTTAATACTTTATAGTTATAGTTTATTTTAAAACACTAGTCGACCGGCGACGTAGCTTACGCAGCTATTTTGCAGGGCCTATGCGTCCGCAGTGTGCCCCGCACTATCATAGGACCCGCGCTAATTCTAGGTGTATAAATTATTAAATTAAACCATTTTATAACTTATAACAGATTTCCCGCGGTCTCCTGATTTACCAGGAGCTCCTGAAATTGCAAAACACACGAAAAAGTCCTGGAAATATCCGGAAATTATTTAAATCTTTTGAAAACTCATGCGAATCTCCTGAAATATATAGACAAAATTGTCATTTTGGGGTGTCATTCAATATGGAAAAGGCCAATCCTACGCGCGATAAAAAAACGACATTATGCAATACCCGTAATTGTGGAATCTAGTGAAAGAAGCTTCTCGCGCATCAAACTAATGAAGAATCACTTGAGGTCAACAATTCTCAAAGATAGATTGAAATATTTTGGTAATTCTTGCTATTGAGCGTGATCTATGTAGGAAACAGAATTTTTATGATATACTGTATGACTTTGCTACACGCAAGGCTCGTGTAGTAATTCTGCGCGTAGTAAAGAATGAATAAAATGCAAAGACGAATATATTTTCTAATACAAACTCTTAATTTTCACTTAATATCCGTATCCCTACCCAAACTGGGCCCCGCGAAATCCATTTCTCATTGGGCCCCACAATGGTTTCGTCCAGGCCTGCTATTTAGTGACTGGTGAATACATAGTAGATTACTTGTTTCTTTCCATGAATTCTTGGTCACAATGGTTAGGTCCTGCTCTGCTATTTAGTGACGGGTAAGAGAGAGGGGGAGAGATGTCTTTACTTTTTTATTAACTACAAAAATGAAAAAAATATTTATAGCATTAATTTTCAATCTTTTAATAATGCTTTAATTAAATCTAAATAATTACAAGAAACCAAAACAAAATCTCATTTATAGGTAGACTTATACAAGGAACTTTTAAAAGTATTCTAAAAAAAAAAAGTTTTTACAAGTAATAAATTAATGACATTCACATAGATCTAAATTTATCTTAATCAATGTGTGTATATATTTGTCTATACCATAATATGTGTCCACTTTCCACAAATAACTGATTGTACTATAATTATAAATCCATTCATACGCCAACTTTTAAATGATTTTTAAACAAATGTTTACTCTTTGATTATGTACAAATTGTTTGAATTTTTTTTATTTGATTTATTGAATAATTGTTTGCCTTTGATAAAAGACTACATTCTATTTTCTTGATGACAGGTAGGCCAGTTAGAAGTGGGTGGACAAGCAATGAAGATATCTTTAAGTTTACTCAGTCGAGATATGACAGAGTTAAAGACAAGTAGTTCAAGTATTGTGACAGAGCTAGAGTCAAGTGTGGCATTCATCAATGAGAACATAGATAAACAAATCAATTATGTCAAGACTTTAGTAGATGACACTGTTGCCAAATTGTCCCACGAGACCTATCAGATAATAAGTAAACAATATGAAAATTTTACAGACTTCACTCAAAAAGAGGTCAGTCGATAGATATTGATTGGATTAAACTATGTATGCAGCATTTGTTTGAAAAAAAAAATCAAACAAAACAAAACACAAAACAAAAAGAAAACTAAATGTTGATTTCTTGTTCCGTGCAAAAAATGAAAGAAAAAAACATCAGTAACTTAGTTCTTTCATTCTGACAATACTTAATCTCATTTATGAAAATTTCTAAAAAAAAAAACAACATCAGAGATTTACCATTTTTAACAAAAATGTGGCTACATTTATCTGTTTATTAATTTTTCTATTACAAAAATATGGCTAACACGTGGTTCTAACTTAAAGATTAATTAATTGAATTAATTAAAGATTATAATCCAGATCTAGTTTAATTATAATGGTTTAACTTGATTTATTGTCAATTCCTAATTTAGGGCCACAACATTTAACCTAATTTTAGATTTGATATTTCAAGTTAATCGCATTCTAATTATATTTTACTAGTTTCAATAGTCTTCTATGAGCTAACATCAACATCTTATCTTATCTTATATAATACAGACGTTACTTAAAAAAAGAAGATGATTACGTCCTACACGTCATGCATTTAGTCATGCATATCTATTTTTATTTGCTTTGATTGAAATGTACTTTCTATTCTCAGTTAGAGCAGCGCAACTGTACTGTAGATTTGACTGGCATAACTCAATATTTTGATGCCAAACTAGATGATATGGAGATAACTAAACAGAATTTAAAGGAATCAACACCTAAGAAAATTAAAAATGTTGAAAGTGAAGAAAAATCAGAGTTGGCAGAGTTAGCAGAACTAAAAGACACTGTTGAAACTAAATTTGAAGCTTTTAAAACTAGCAAAAATGTAAGGGACAAATCAGGTGAAAGTGGCATTAGTAAAGAAGAAAGTGAAATGGATAAACAAGTGATGAGTGCTTTAACCAATATGACAGATATGGTTCTTCAGGCAACTAGTTTTTTGAGAAATACAGGAGAACTTTTAGAGAGGATAGTCTCAAATACAGATCTCATTGCTAGCTCACAGACGGAAATCACTCAGAAATGTAAGTCACTCCAGCTACCAAGGCAACCTCAAAATGATGAGTTTGAAGTCTTTAATACAATACCTGGATCTGTCTCTAATGAGGGCCACAATCAATTTTCTCAGACAGCCTGGCAACCATTTTCTAAAGATTTAGCTTGGAAATTTGCAAACATACTTCAAAATGGCAGTCAACTGCTGGAGGTAAGTTAAAACCTATGAAACTTTGAAATAACAAAATTTCAAATTCAACTAAATTGTTTGACATAAAATCAATTATTGTAATATTATTTCTGTTATTTTAAAAACTATAATTATTTTAAAAACTATATTGACATTGACATTCAATTTCCTTTTATTTAACTTGAAAACTTGTGATCCATTAGGTGCTTTCAGATTTGGCTCAGTTGAGCTCCGTCTCTTTGACTCAAGCGACCAATTCTTTGCATGATGAGATCAGAAGAATGGAAGGACTTAGAACATTCTTAGCCAAGACTTCTGAAGAGGACTCTATGCCAACAGTCATCAACAGCACAAATCAAATAATCAAGCTGCTAGAATCTGTAGCTACAAATACTGGCTGGCTTCCCTCCATCTATAAAAACATACAAAATGTGGAAGTCTTAACCAATCGATCTTTATTTATGGTGAACAGAAACTATAATTTATTTTTTCAAACTTTGCAAAGTAAAACAAAAAAAAATGAAGAGAGTACTTCAGAGTCAGCATCAAACCAGAAAGGTTCTCAAAGTTTTCGACAAGCCACAAAAAGTAGTAACATCACTAAAGAAGAAAGAGGACTTGATAAGGAATCCTTTGAAACTATATACAGTACAAGTTTGCAACTAAACCGTATAATGCCAGCATTAACTAAACTTCTAGCAGAACCTGGTAAGTATATCAGATTCTTCCTATGTATAGACTATACTCACATTAATATAGGAGGCTATATCCCCCCTCATTATTCTTGAACATATACTTTGCTGCTGAATTGCATAAATTTCAATAATATTTCTAACATGGGAAGAATATATAGGCTCTCAATGTTTATCTGATAACTAATCTAGTCAATTGGAATTCAAGTCCACTCTAAACTTATATTGTACCAGTATTTGAAATGTTTAAGAATTGTAAATCTTAACTAAAAGAACTGTAATGATAGCACATGCATCAGAGTTACACAATTACATTTAATATTAGTTTTAGTTTTTCTCTCTCTCTCTCCCTCTTGCTCTCTCTCTTATCACCAAATTAAGTGCAAAACCTAAACTTTCATTTTAACAGGAAAAAAGGGAGAAAACTATACTAAATTTGTAATTCCCATATATTATCCAATCCTCCATGAATTTTATTTTATCACTTTCATTTTTTAGATACCAGATCAAGTCATCAGAATGTTCTCTTTTTTACTTAGTACTAACACATTCAACCAATTCCTTGAAATGAAAATTGATAAATATTTCCTATTGTCTTATTTGAACTCAATATCTTAAAACAGTCATTGTATGTAAGGTGTCCTTACATATAGGGTGTCTTTACATATAGGGTGTCTTTACGTGTAGGTTGTCTTTACATGTAGGTTGTCTTTACATGTAGGGTGTCTTTACATGTAGGTTGTCTTTACATGTAGGGTGTCTTTACATGTAGGTTGTCTTTACATGTAGGTTGTCTTTACATGTAGGTTGTCTTTACATGTAGGTTGTTTTTACATGTAGGGTGTCTTTACATGTAGGTTGTCTTTACATGTAGGGTGTCTTTACATGTAGGTTGTCTTTACATGTAGGTTGTCTTTACATGTAGGGTGTCTTTACATGTAGGGTGTCTTTACATGTAGGTTGTCTTTACATGTAGGGTGTCTTTACATGTAGGTTGTCTTTACATGTAGGTTGTCTTTACATGTAGGTTGTCTTTACATGTAGGTTGTCTTTACATGTAGGGTGTCTTTACATGTAGGGTGTCTTTACATGTTGGTTTGTCTTTACATGTAGGTTGTCTTTACATGTATGTTGTCTTTACATGTATGTTGTCTTTACATGTAGGTTGTCTTTACATGTAGGTTGTCTTTACATGTAGGGTGTCTTTACATGTAGGGTGTCTTTACATGTTGGTTTGTCTTTACATGTAGGTTGTCTTTACATGTAGGTTGTCTTTACATGTAGGTTGTCTTTACATGTAGGGTGTCTTTACATGTTGGTTTGTCTTTACATGTAGGTTGTCTTTACATGTAGGTTGTCTTTACATGTAGGTTGTCTTTACATGTAGGGTGTCTTTACATGCTGGTTTGTCTTTACATGTAGGTTGTCTTTACATGTAGGTTGTCTTTACATGTAGGTTGTCTTTACATGTAGGTTGTCTTTACATGTAGGGTGTCTTTACATGTAGGTTGTCTTTACATGTATGGTGTCTTTACATGTAGGTTGTCTTTACATGTAGGTTGTCTTTACATGTAGGTTGTCTTTACATGTAGGTTGTCTTTACATGTAGGGTGTCTTTACATGTAGGTTGTCTTTACATGTATGGTGTCTTTACATGTAGGGTGTCTTTACATGTAGGTTGTCTTTACATGTATGGTGTCTTTACATGTAGGTTGTCTTTACATGTAGGTTGTCTTTACATGTAGGTTGTCTTTACATGTAGGTTGTCTTTACATGTAGGGTGTCTTTACATGTAGGTTGTCTTTACATGTATGGTGTCTTTACATGTAGGGTGTCTTTACATGTAGGGTGTCTTTACATGTTGGTTTGTCTTTACATGTAGGTTGTCTTTACTTGTAGGTTGTCTTTACATGTAGGGTGTCTTTACATGTAGGTTGTCTTTACATGTAGGGTGTCTTTACATGTAGGGTGTCTTTACATGTAGGTTGTCTTTACATGTAGGGTGTCTTTACATGTAGGGTGTCTTTACATGTAGGTTGTCTTTACATGTAGGTTGTCTTTACATGTAGGGTGTCTTTACATGTAGGTTGTCTCTACATGTAGGTTGTCTTTACATGTTGTCTTGAAAGAGAAGTGAAAATACACTGCTACAAAAAAAAGCCGTCCTTTTTTGTTTCAAGAGTGACAGACTAAAACTATATAGATATCTAGACTCCTGCTACAGCTGATATAGTAGTCAGTATAAGGCGGCTTATTATTCAATCAAAGAATTGATGGTTCATATTCATTAAACAAATTAAATTTGAGTAGAAAAAATGAATGATTGTTTGTGGTCTGTTAAATTATAATTTATATAATAGCAATGTTGTATTATAAGGCTAAATAAGTATTTCTTGAGTCTTAAGACTAAGACCGCTTTATTGATCCTTATGGAAATTAGTTGCGATTACTAGGACTTTTTTTCCATATAAAAACAACAGAACAGAAACAAATAAATAAACTTGAGATTATTTGTTCCTTTATCATTGACAATGAAGGACATTTGTTTATCCTCCTTAGGCCTTTATGTTGGTCATAGTTTTAACTCAAATGTGGTTCACATAGACCTATAAATGGTTCATCTCATTGTTCACTCTTTCATGTGACTTTGAAGGCATGTTCTGGAGAGATACTTCCGTTCTTATGGCAGGTAAAGGTGGCAATCTCTTTGGTGGCTAGAGGAACCAGCCATTTTTGTCTTTGGCACACTTTTCTCCCTCCCAGAGCAGACTTCACATCCATCGCGTTCCTAGTCCCCTTCTCCACATAGTGTGTGCTTGTTACGTGCGCATCTTAGTGTAAATGTGAAAACGTGCGCATCTTAGTGTAAATGTGAAATGGTGCGAATGCGTGTTGAAAATAGGAAGAAACCAAAATGGAGGAATATGAACAAGAAAGTGTTTTCAGTCTTAATAAAGATTAAAGTATTTATAAACGGTGATTTGTCGTTTTCCCTGCCTAAAGAGTTTCATCTAATATGAAGACGTAACAAGTGGCGCCCAACGTAAAAGGTAAAACCCACATATCCCTCTATACACAGTGGATCTCCTGTCAACAGACAGTAGAGATAGTAAAGTCTAGATCTAGAGACAGGAGAACATTCGAGTCGATAGTATTAGAAATAGACTATGGCGGACAAGGCTGAGGTAGCAGCGTTGAAGGAAGAGGGAAGGTTGTTGGAGCTGGAAGGGGCAGAACTAAGAAAATACGTACAAGAAAGGTTAATGGAGAGGGAGAGATTAGCGATGGAAAGAGAAAAAGAAAAGGAGAGATTAGATACGGAGGACAAAAGAGAAAGAGAAAAGGATAAGGAGATAGTAGCAATTGAAAGGGAAAAGAAAAATGAATTAGTTGCCATTGAAAGAGAAAGATTAGCGTTTGAAAAAGAGACAGCAGAGAAAAAGTTAAAAACAAACCAAGAAAAAGAAAGTGATAAAAGAAAGAGTGACACTACAGGGAATAAACTAGCAAAATATAAAGGTGCGATATTTGAAGAAGCTAAAATGGACATAGACATTTTTTTGAAGAAATTTGAAATTGAAATGAGAGAACTGGAATACCCCGAAGACAAATGGTCATTCTTATTATCAAAGTCATTTGTAGCAGAGGTTCCATCAAAGATATGCATGAACCAGAGCAACTATAGCGTGGGGAAAGAACAATTACTGCGAACGTACGGAAAAACAGGCGTACTACCGTGAACAATTTGTTAACTGTGCGATCGAAACAAATGATGACCCACAGACATTCTTGGACAGAATGACCAGTAGTTTTGAAAATTGGACTGAAACCGCTAAAATAGAAAAGACATTTGATGGTCTAAAGACATTTCTAATGATTGACAAAGCAATTTATGAGTGTCAGGAGGAATTAAAAATATTTTTGTTGGAGAGGAAACCAAAATCCATAGAAGACATAGTAAGACTGATAAGGGCCTATAAGGTGGCACATCCCGATAAGAAACTATCCAGAGGCAGTGACATAGAAGAAATAGTTGCATTTAACAGAACTTGTGAGACACAGAATAACTCTCACAGAACAAGGGAGACACAGGATAGACATTATAGACGTGGTACAGATGAAAGACAATATGATAGCCGCAATGGAAGATATCAAGGAAACAGACAGGAAAGAAAGGACTGGGAGAAAGGTGGAATAGAACAAGGCTTATCATTGTCATCTGATACTGGAACATTGGAGATTTTTCAGACATTCGTAGGGAACAAGGCAGCCAAGACCATCAGGGATACAGGGAGCACTATTATTGGAGTGAATAAGAAATTAGTGGAAGACCATGAATATACAGGCGAATCTAGGAAGTGTGTTATGTTTAATGGGAATATTGTACAATTACCGATTGCTAAAGTTATTATAGACACACCGTATTTTAAGGGGACAGTAGAAGCTTGTGTTGTAGATCAGGGTGAGATAGATTTAATTATTGGGAACATTCATGGGGTGAAAATATGTTCAGTAGGGGAGATTGAGAATTGGAAGAAATATTATGGGATAAAGTCTACTCAATGTAGAAATGGGGAGGTGGAAGAAGACATAAGATCCCATACATTAGACGACATGGGTAGCAGAGAGCACGAGAAGAAAGAATTAACAGATAAGGTAGAAAGCAATGCAATTGGAATGGGTCCAAATCAAAGTAAAGTAAGGCAATCAGTGGTACAGGGAACGCGATTTAAACCCACATACACACGTACAAGTCCATACATTTTATGCTTTAATTGTGGGAGAATGGGACATATTAGAAGACAGTGTCAACAGTTAATCAGAGTTAAGGAATTAAGGTACAATAGTGGAGAGGCGTATACGAGAAAAGATATGGATATTAACAGGCTAGTAAACAGTACAGCTAGATCATTCTGTAGTGGGATCACAATGGGACATCATTGCAAAGGAGGGAAGCAGAAAGGATGGCATGTCAATAATGTTAAAATTATATAGATAGGATTAGATTCTACAATGAATAAATATATGTGTAATGAATTGGATATTGTTGTTACGTATGCATGTAGGTTAAGGATACTACATTATAGAAGTTTAGTAAAGGCTATATAGAGAATGTAAAAGAATATAAGTAGTGGAAAGTAGATACATAGATTTTGCACAATGTATTTAATTTTGCGTGGTTCTGTTTGATTATAATTATTCTATTAACATTACATTTGTAAGAAAATTATCGAAATGGTGTGGTAGAAATACATAAAAAGAAACGTCAAGACTGGAATTATTATATAGGCCGGATGATACTAAGAAGTAAATAGCATTTCAATTATGGACTGATCATGCTCCGTTGACATTCATTAATTTAAATAAATGTGGTAATAATAGAATTGCTAGGTGGGCATTACAACTGATGGACTATAAATTTGAGATCAAGACAATACCAGGGAAAGAAAATGTTGTGGCAGATACATTATCACGCTGTACTTAAAGGTTGTGGAGATTGTGTAGAGTATATCATGACTATTGACATTCTGTTAAGAATTAAGCTATTTTATTGTGTACATTGGTAAATTCTGGCACGGAGTGTAGTAGATATTCAATAGAGAATTGTTCAATTGTGGGTGTACACAACAATGATTTGTGAGCAGATATAGATTTGGATTGAATTATAGGCGGGGAGTGGTATAAACGAAATCTGCATGATTCCATAGAGATATGTATAGATATATATGTGTCAATTTTTCATAATAACAATTAGTATTGTGATGGTTACTGTCACAACTGGGGAATATAAATGTTATATGTTAATCTAATGTTGGAAGTGTATTATTATTAATATGTCATTGTGTATGATTTTGGTTTGTATTACATTATGGTTCCCTATGTTACAGAGAATTTAGATTATTTTTTTAACTTGGAATAGGCTGATAAGATATGTGGTGATTTGTATTTTGGACGTTCGATGTACATCAAACTTGTCAAACAGGGGGGGTGTTACGTGCGCATCTTAGTGTAAATGTGAAAACGTGCGCATCTTAGTGTAAATGTGAAAACGTGCGCATCTTAGTGTAAATGTGAAATGGTGCGAATGCGTGTTGAAAATAGGAAGAAACCAAAATGGAGGAATATGAACAAGAAAGTGTTTTCAGTGTTAATAAAGATTAAAGTATTTATAAACGGTGATTTGTCGTTTTCCCTGCCTAAAGAGTTTCATCTAATATGAAGACGTAACAGTGCTATGTCTTCCCAGTAGTTAGCATCAATAGCCACTTTCGGTAGGGCCGGCCTTAGGCATAGGCAAACTAGGCAGCTGTCTAGGGCCTCCGATTGATGGGGGCCTCACACAGGAATAAAAAAAAACCACATTTATTGAAAATAAAAAATGAAAGATTTGAGACAGCTTATTGAAGGTGTATTACAACGGCGCGCTACTGGAACGCTACGGAAACTGCGCGATATGAATTTCCGTTGTTTTTTTTTTTTTTAATTGGTATTTAAACAGGTAAGTTTAATAAATTACGTAATTTTATTTTTTTCGGCGTTGTTTGTTAAATTTCAAAAGGGGCCACCAAATATACTTTGCTGAAGGTCTTCAATTTCCTAAGACTGGCCCTGCTTTCGGGATACGATTGTCTTCCATCCGGCGACATAAGCAAGCAAATACCGGCGGCGTTATCTGAGTATTGTAAAGATGCTGGGAAGACTTGTTCGAGCAGGTAGCTCAGTGGTACACACGCTTTCTTGCCATGGGATTCTCTCTTGCTTTGCATAGATAGTCCATCACTTACTGCCGTACAGTAGTCTGCTTAAAACACATGCCTTGTTGACCTCCATTGTGGTCATTGTAGTGAGCTTTCAGTTTTCCTAAACTCTTTGTCTGAGTCTAGCAAAGGTCGTCGCGGCGTTTTTTCTTTTTAATCTTTTCTAGGGAAAGGTCATCTTGAATTTTGGATCCCAGCTATCTCTGAATTCGTAAACGGTTTCTAGTTTGTTTTCCTCAATGAAGATGGAGGATGGTGTTGAGGACCCATCACGTTTGTTTTATTCTTGCTAATAGTTAGCCCATACTCTTTACAGGCCTGAGAGAAGCGGGCCATTAGTGACTGAAGCTCCTTATGTGTGAGTGCCACTACTGTTGCGTCATCCGCAAATAGAATTTCTCTTACAATGGTGGTTCTGATTTTCGTCCTCAGTCTGGAAATATTCAAAAGTTTGCCGTCGCATCTGAAATTGAGATAGCTTCCTTTCGGTGGATTTGTCAAACGCGTGGTGCATTAGCAGTGAAAAGAATATTCCGAAAAGGGTTGGGGCTAGGGCACATCCTTGTTAAACTTTGCTGTTTATGCTGAAACTTTCATAGCAGGCGCCATTGAACTGCACATTACCCATCATATTATTAGGTCAAATAATTAGTTCTTGAGTCCTGTTTTTGTAGTGAATAAACTTGACATTTATTTGTTCCTTTATCATAAAAATTGAGGTATTTCAGCATTAGGCCTTTATGTTGGTAATAGTTTTATATAAAATGTTGTCCTATATACTAAAACAATGTAAACTTCATTTCAGATCCGCTCATTTCTCTTGTTGGAGGTGGACGAGCCGATCAAGGAAGAGTAGAAATCTATTATAAAGGGCATTGGGGTATCCTTTGTCACAATAACCTTACACATTCTGAAGCAGACATCATATGTCGCCATCTTGGCTTTCGAGGTGGAATTTCAGCAGGTGCTGGCCATTTTGGAGCAGGCACTGGTATTGCCTGGACTTTCAATGCCACATGTTTGGACAGCTCAGAGTGTGAGGCTGTGAATTATACCCAGTCAACTGCTCACTGTAATCATGAGATGGCAGCAGCTGTTAGATGTGGTAAGTTATCTTGGCTTTACTTCCAAACAATTGGTTTACCTTTAAAATAAGATGTAAATAAACTGGTTTAACTTTAAAGTAAGATGTAAATAAACTGGTTTACCTTTAAAGTAAGATGCAGTAAAATAAACTGGTTTCCTAAAAAGTAAGTTGTTGTAAGATCAACTGGTTTCCCCAAAAAATTACACGTGGTAAGATCAACTGGTTTCCTACCTAAAAAAGTAAGATGTGGTTAGATCAGTGGTCTTCAACGGGGGCAAAAACTGTGGTCGAAAATGGAATTATTTTTAGCTTTTCCATCAACATACGTGATTAAGCTAGAGATTTAGTGCGTAATAGACTTCATGAATAAGCAAAGAAAATTGACTGGATGTAGCCATTAGAGGAGATCGCCTTGCTTTGGCTAATTTAAAGCTTGATATTTCTAATATTGTCAAAACTGCTGTAGGCACAAGGTTCTCATAAGCTTTATTTATTTTGTAGTGAATTTCAGCAATAATAAAGCCTATGTTAAAAATAAAACTAAATTTACAATTAAACCTAAAAACAGTAGGCCCTAATATTCAATAATTTAAAAAGGGACTTGATTTGGGATTTGAAAGACAGCCATGACAATGTGATTAATTTTTGTGTGTAATCATGACATAATTTTTGTATAATAATAATAATAATGGCAATGTCTTCGATTCCGAAGTTGCGAACTGCATATTTTCCCGATTTTTGTGCAGACAAAGCCGTTGTCCACTGGCGGTCTATTATGTTTTCTGTGCCTGTCTTCAATAATGGCTTTTCTTTGAGTCTCAAATGTTTGTCCCGCAGCTTTTGTGAGAGCTCTTCAACTGTCTCTCTCAGAGGCCGTCTGCTGCCAGGTACTTTCCTCTTTGCCAGTGAGGACGAAATGGCGCCTGAGTTCATCGTTATAGCGCTAAAGGGGGCACTTCTGTTACGCCTTCCTCCTCTAAGCTTGCAAAAGAAGATCGCCTTTGGCATGCGGTCGTCTCCCATGCGGGATAAGTGTTATTGACAGCATCAAAATGAATGGATAAATGACATTTTGTTCAACTTTGCCTTCTCACGCTTCTTTATAAGTGTTTTTCTTAAAGGGGGCGCTGGAGGTTTTTTTTTTAAAGAAAAAATACGAAAAGGGGCGGTAGGTCAAAAAAGGTTGAAGACCACTGGGTTAGATCAACGGATTTACCTAAATCGTGAGATAGATGTCAGGCGTAAGTAACTTCGTATTTTTATAACAGTTGTTCTAGAATGTGTATATCGTTTACTTGGCAGGATGGAGAAAAAAAAAAGAATTCAATTTGCTTGTATAAGATTTTGATATATCTATGAAAAGCAGGAAATTTTTAAAGTAAATACTTGATATTGTTAAGACGTGGGATTGAAATAAAGAAAATAACTCACCGATTGGTATCTCTCTGATTGCAGAAGCACAATCTAACTATGATCAATCAATATCACCGATAAAAAGAAATAATGTCACAATTTTAATAATCTGCTTGTTTGTACTAAAATGTTAGGTTTGGAACATTATTTTATTTTCAGATCATATGTTACGAATTGTTCCATTTGTGGGATCGAGAAACCTTAAAGCTGGGCGCTTAGAAATTCACCACAGGGTTTGTACTAATTCATCTTGTTTGACAGTTTACTACTTGTTTGAAACAGTCGTCTCCCCACAGCTCACTCTCTATGCTTGTTCTGTTCTAGGGCTTGTGGCTACCTATATGTAATGAAGGCTGGACTGGTTTCTCTGCCCAAGTGGCCTGCAAGCAAATGGGTTTCCTAGATGGGAGAGAAATAGACATAGGACGCTGGGAAGACGGTGCCCAATCAGCTTGGCTCAGCAAAGTGTCTTGTACAGGAAATGAAACCAGACTTGACGCCTGTGATATTGAAGGCTGGATCTCCTCATGCTCACATCAATTACCAGCAGGTGTCAGGTGTATCTAGTAGGAGCTGACTTGTCAATTGAAACAAAGAGAGACCTATGTAGGTTTCTATCTCACAAGTGTTTGCCAACCATCAAGCTAGGTTTTAGTCAAATGCTACAGAATATTGTTTCGAGTATATTTTATACATATTATTTATTTCGGTTTATATTTCTAGTCACTACCATATTTTCATCTTGGTCATTCATATGTGGCACAGCATGGTCAGACACATTTCTCAGTTGTTAAAATGAATTTTGTTGACAAAAAACAATATACAAAAAGTTGTATTCCTGTATTCTCAAATGAGAATCACATACTTAGAGGAAACTAAGGCATTCAATAATTGCAGCTATACAACTGAAAAAAAGAAAGTGAATTAATGTGCGAGAGTGATTGTTCTATATCCAATGGAAATGGATCATCAAATCATTGTGTTTTGTTTTATTACTCTTCTCTTTTCACATTAGGCCCATATTGATGTTTTGTACCATCCCAGGCCCAGAATAACTCAACACAGAGGCACTTGTCATAAGACTAGTCAAAACTTGAAAACAACAAATCTAGGATTACATGCCTGGGTGGGGGGGGTGGGGGTCAAACTAGACAATCACATTTTAATACTAGTAAATAATGAAATGAGCAACAAGTCTTCAACATGTGTATGTAAGATAAATGTACATTGATGCTATTTAATAAGGAATTTAACTATAAAAGACTATGTTATAAAAGACTATGTTGTTGTTGCACTGTATACTGCTGCATTCTTTGTCTGTTAGTTGAAAGAAAGATGGTTTTAATTTTGTTTTCTCCACCTGCCCCAGTGGCCAACAAAAATTAGGGAATGATTTCATTTCTGTACAAAGGTCATTACATTTGTTGAGGAGAAAGGAAGCAGCTAGTTTGAAAGTTCTTATTTCATGCTGGTGTTGAAGAACAAAATGTGCAGCTATCTTTGAACACTAAACAAACAATGTGCTGCGTCTATCTTTGAACACTAAACAAACAATGTGCTGCGTCTATCTTTGAACACTAAACAAACAATGTGCGTCTATCTTGAACTTTTAATGTTCAAACATGAAGTCTTTTCAATTTCAAATAGAAACACAATAAATACAAGTTCATGAATTCACAAGTAATTTGTAAACAAAATTTAGGTGATAGGTCTATCATTGAATTTGTTCTCTCAAGTTAGTTAGTTATGAACACTTCCATAATGACTTATCACATGATGATACACAGGATAGATTGACAATAATAGAGAGAAAATGCTCATACATGTTAATGAAACAAACATTATTTTACTATATACAAAAGTAAAATTTCTTTACATTTATCAGATATGATCACTTAGCCCTATGACCAAATATTTCCCTCTAAATACTGACAAGCTTAACCCTAACTATATACATGGGTAGCTGACATTTCAACCAGATAAAGTACTTGATACTAGGAACAAATCAGACCATGTGGCAAGCCCACAGCCAGATACAATTTATAACAGAATATTACCACCAAGGAGAAAGTTCTGATAAATTTAACAAAATGACACAGTCACTGAGGAATTAAAAATGAATAACATTAAGTAATCTAGTCTATAGTAAACAGTAATTTTATTTTTTCCTTTTTTGGTGTACTCTAGATTTATTTCCCTTGGCAGCACCTCTCTTGGCTCCTTTCACCAAATTACTGAATGTACCTTTTACTTTCATCTGTTTCCTGTAATTTAAAACAATTGGTCAATATTGTTGAGTCTCTACAATAACATGCAACCTGATGATATTGTGTGTTAAAGCAAACACAAAGTATGTTTGTCTCCCACCATCAGTGTTAAAGTCAATCAACATGTAACTTACCTCAATGGGGCACAATACAAAAATAAATACAATGATAAGAATAAATGAGTAAAGGAGTGAAAGAATGCCTAGAGCTAATTATGCTATCTAGTTGTATAAGAAACACTACAAATTATGTGTGTTAGTAAAATCTTTAAAATTGAATAAATGAGTTTGTATACAAGATCTTAACTTACCTTTTATTTAAATGATTAAAGTTGAATGGAACATATGCATATGGATCAGGCTTTCCTTTCTTTTTGACATCTCCCAAAGCTTTCTGCATGTGCAGACAAAAAAAAAAAAAAAAAAAAAAATGTGATAAGTCAAACTTTCATGTTTATTTTTAAATAATTGTTACAAAGATTTTCAATGTCCTACTTGTTCAATTGTCTTTATTGACAAGTAGTAGGGTTTACAGACATGCCTACCCCCAAGACCCAGAATGTGGAACACTCAGGTTGAAAATGTGGAATTTTGGGCCCCAATGTGGAACATAAACGCGTTTATGTTTGTCAGCCATACTGTACGCAATATAAATAAAACTTCAATTATATTTAATAACAATACTAGTTTGCTTCTTATAAATTAGATGTAAATAGTATAATATAATTAAAAGTAAGAAAACCTTTAATTCATAATTATGTCCTTTGTTTGAAATCAATAGTTTTAACTCCTATGTGATTATTCTAGATCTACTTGATTATCTATCCTTTTCTAGGGCTCTACTCTAGTCACTCTAGAAGTTGTCTCTAGTGCTAGATCTAAAATAATTTAAGAGTCTGTCTACTAGTCTAGAACTAGACCTACATCTAATAAGTCCTCTAAGTCTTAGAACACAGATTATAATAATTATATTATAGATCTAAATATTTATGTCTAGATCTATGGACTTATTGAGAACTAAATTTATTACATATGATAATGATACATAGAAATCTAGAGATCTATCACCTTCTAAGTCTATTTCTTTAGATACTAAGATAGATCTAGTGATTTAGTATCATCTAGTAAAATCTAGTGCTAGATCTAGTAGATACTAATTTAGACTATGTAATAAGTAGATTTAGATATTATTTAGATCTAGGCCTTAGCCTTACTGTGTCTAAGTTAATTAATTACTTTTAGATCTAGGTCTAGATCTCTAATAACCTATTTGAAAGTATTTGAAAAAAAATCCTTTTCTTAGAATAGAAACCTAAGAAACCAGTTGAGTTAGTCACGTTAGTGTTAGAATAGCGCCTGTCGGGAAAAGAATGGGATTTGAATGGAAAATTAGGTTTATTAGCACTTACTAGATTCTAAGAATAGATCTAGTATCTAGACCTAGAGTACTAGATCTAGATGTAGATCTAGCTCAACCATAACTTTGTTAATTTAGGACACACGGGCCCGGAGATAGGAGATGAAATGTAAACAATAAACACAGACCTAGATATATTTTATTTTGCATTCAGTATTTTCATTTCGCATTATTAATAAATAATGAAAAATCGGCGATTTTTTTTTGTGTCGGAATTCAGACTTGGCGGAACAAAAAATCGTGAATGCGGAACGGCTCCGCATAATGCGGGACTGTAGGCATGTCTGGGTTTACTTTGGAGTAAATTTAGAATCATTTATCAAAATAAAATGTTGAAGTATAATTTCATTTTACATGTCAAACCTTATGTTTTTTTTTTCCCAAATTAATTAATTAATGAGAAAAAACAAAACACCCATAACCAAAAAATTAAAGGAAAACATGATTTCCAATTACTCTTTTGAAATTGTATTGGTATTAATGGAACATATTTACATGGATGTTCTCATTTAATTTTATAATATACAGAAAAAGTTGTTTAGTAGTAGTATTAACCCTACCAGCCCTTAGCCCTGAAACTGTTTCCTACGCCTGAGCTCCTGTGGTACATGATCCTTTACTTACTATCTTTTAAAATTATTTTTTTTTCTTAGCAATCAAACTCTCAGTCTCAATTAAGTAAAAACAAATGCAGACACCTAACAGTTTAAATCAATTCTTCAAATTCAGACACCTAACAGTCTAAATCAATTCTTCAAATTCAGACACCTAACAGTCTAAATCAATTCTTCAAATTTAGACACCTAACAGTCTAAATCAATTCTTCAAATTCAGACACCTAACAGTCTAAATCAATTCTTCAAATTCAGACACCTAACAGTCTAAACCATTTCTTCAAATTCAGTCTAAATCAACCAATAAATTGATTGTCACACTTAACACTTTAACAGCACACCATGCAGTTAAGTAAAGGCATAGATAGAAGCACCTTCGAGCTCACGTCATAGGGTTTGGGAGACAATACTACCCTCCAATACAAGTCATGACATTGATCAACAAGCCTAGACCTACCTTTCACATACCTTTCATGTATATTACACATTTTCAAAAATTGTTCTTGTAAAACCACACAAATACATTGTAAACACATGGGGTTTTATTACAAAATGATTGCTGTAGTTGCTGACTAATAAAAATTTTTTTTATGAAACAGGCAAGTACTGAAAAATAATAAGTACAGCAGCATAGTACCATTTTGGTAATTACAGAAAAAAAAGATACAGCAGTCTGGTAGTTCTAAGACATTGTATTCAACTGGTAGTTCTAAGACATTGTATTCAACTGGTAGTTCTAAGACATTGTATTCAACTGGTAGTTCTAAGACATTGTATTCAACTGGTAGTTCTAAGACATTGTATTCAAGTTCAAAATAGATGGTATAAAAATGGCATTCTTAAAATTCATATAAGAAAACAGCATATTTGGCCAGTTTTCTTTAAACACAATCACAAAGATTACACTGACCTTAGATCTGTACTCCTGTCCTATTTCTATTTTCTCTTTAACAGTATTCTTAACAGGTCTATGGATACCACTGCCACCAGCTGGAATAAATGAATGTTGAGAAAAGGTGTGATATTTTATATTAGATAATTGCCAACAAAATAAATACTGAAAAATGTAAAACATATTTCTTCTACACTCTTGACTTTCCAACAACAAACACTGGAGAAAACTGAACTAACAAAGTATTACCTTTGTATTTAGAAGCTGGGGGAATATCCTCTTCATCATCTAGCTCAGTTGTTAATTTTCTTTTTCTGTTCATTGTCTGTTCAAAATAAGTATAGAAATGTTTATTAATAACTAAGCCACATGTAGAAAAAATGAACTCATTAGATTGTAGAAAGGCTTTAGAAGCTCTTCTTCACTATGCCTATGATTTTAAAAAGAAAATCTTTGAGTTGATCAATGTACACTTAATGTCCTCAACCACTCTTACATTTATTAGTCAATACCCTAAGCTAGTCCAAAAACAATACCTGCATGGGCTCTGCCTAAAATGAATGCATTACAGACTGAAATGTCTTGATGCCTCCCGAAATATTTGAAAAAAACAAAAATATAATAAAGATTAACAAAGTGCTTGACATCATGCTTACATCATTCACTTACCTTAATATTCTCTACATATAGACCTAGACTATCATTCAAATCATCATCTTCAGCATCAATATCTTTTACTTTTTTATTAGATTTATCTGCAAGTAAAGATGTTGAAAGATATTTTGTATTATTTAGGACCTAACTACATTCAATACAATGTGAGGACTCTACATGACACTCAACTTTCAGACTAATCACCTTTTTTGTTTTCTTCCTCATCTTTTGTAATTATAAGTCGACCATCAGAAGATAATTTAAAGCCTCTTTCTTGATCAGATTTTTTCTCTTTAACACCAGTTTCAGGTTTCGTAGCTGAGGACAAAAATACAGATCGTACTATATGCACCAATACCCTATGACTAAACATTAATTCAAATAAAATTGAAAGATTTTTGACTATATGCACCAATGACTCAACACTAATACAAATGACAAAAGTCTTACTTCATTGATTTTGATTTTGGGCACGTCGGCACAATTTAAGCAAAACTATGCTAATAAAATGTCAACAAATATTTAGAGTTTATTTTTTTTAAAAGAATCAAAGAATCTCTTTTATAGGAAACTAAACAAAATAAACGGTTTTGCAACAATGAACATGTGAAATGAAGTAACGATAAAAAGGAAAGAAAAATAGAAACACTGAACATGCAATAAGATAAAAAAAAAAACCTACCTAAAACTTGTTTTGATGCTCCTGGATCCATAAAGTCAACTATATTATCTCCAGACTCCATCAACCAAGCATCATTACCACGTTTTCTTTTACTTGTCTTTTTGCTCACACCTTCCTCATCTAGTTCAGAGTCTGTATCTTGTAACAAATCATCAATGCTGAAAACATTGGAAGTCATTTTTTTTTACTACGTCAAACATTTAGATACAGTTCATAATTGAATTCTAAACTGATAAAAACAATAGACAAACCTAAAAGTACTGAATAGTTAGTTAAGAAGAAGCAACAAAACAAAACAAACCCACCTCTCAGGCTGAGCTGTAAACTTGTCATCATCACTTTCACTCTCACTGTCATCCTCAGAGTTTTCTTTGCCATTTTTCTTCCTTTTAGCTCTCTCTTGAGCTTTGTGAAGATTCTTCAACAGTTTGTGAACACTGGGTTTGGTCATGGATAAGATCAACTCATAGCTACAAGAAGAAAAAGACAAATCAAGAAATTAAATTAATCTTCAGTATTTAAATAATCCATAATTTCTAGCAAATACAAATGCATGGTTTGAGAGACTTACCCAAATTTTTTTATAAACTTGGCATAGATGATTTTAATAAATCTCTTCATGCTACCTTTCACAGCAACATCATGGAGGCTATTTAACTGCAAGGTAAGAAGTAATTGATTGTCAAAGAAAAAGCTACAAGTATTGTCAGAATGGTTATTGATAAACTATTTTTGAAACCCTATTAAAAAGTTTTGCATCCCTGATGTTAATAATTTCACTTGTCAATGTATACAGCTTAAACACTATTCTGACTGCTCTACACAGTCAAAGGGATTGCAATCTTGAGTTCTCAGGAACATTTAGTTGTCAAGCTGCCATGAAACTATCAGATGGCTAGGTATTTTTTTTTAACTAAGCTTTTATATGGTTTTCTCCTACTTCCCGTTCTCTGATCAATTTAAAACTTTGCACAATTATTCCTTGTCAAAGACAATACATGAATCAAACTAACCAATAAAAAGTAATTAATTTGTTGTTCTATATAGAAAAGGGGAAGTAAATCTTGCAGTGGCCAGTGACTGCACAGTAACAGTACTTTCCCTTATTTAAGTTTTATATATATATATATATATATTTGTATATTTTTTCATTCTAATTAACATTTTGTTAGGACCATGTGAATTTGCATAAAATGGGTGTTTATGGGTAATTTTTATTAATGTAAGCCTATGCTATGATTACCAATTGTTTAAGATGAGAAGCTATGACAGTGTTTTCATAGACAGACAGCAGGACTTTGATAAATCCTACAGCTGCTTTGGAGACTTCTTTGGTTTTAGATGACAACAATAAGCAAGCATTGTCTATTAGATTGTCTAATATTGGGCCAGTCAACTTTCCTGGGGAAGAATACACACACAATTTATTCAAATAAGCCTTCAGTGCAATCAAACAAAAGGGTACTCAAACAATATTGTCTAAAATCTAAACAGAGATAATGAAATGATCAAGTACTAGCTCACCCACACACTCTTGTATGTGACACAAACACTTACAAAAAGTTAATGATAATTTTATTAATATATGACTTAAAACAAATAAAATATAAATTTAAGGCTTAAAGTTAAACAATTTAACCATAGAGGTTTTCAGCTCTAGCAGCTCAGGAACAGTTTAACTTAACTAGTATGTGTGAAACAGCAAGCCAATGAGGTATTAACTGAAGAGCCAATGTGTGAAAGAGCTAGAAGACTTGCTTTTAAATTTAGAATCATTTACCTACACATTATGAAACTGTATGTGTGTGACAATGGAAGACTTACAAGACCTATCAGTCATCTACATGTGTGAGAATGATAGTCTTACAAGACCTAACTGTAATCTATATGTGTGAGAGTGGTAGTCTTACAAGACCTACCAGTCATCTATATGTGTGAGAGTGGTAGTCTTACAAGACCTACCTGTAATCTATGTGTGTGAGAGTGAGAGCCCTCTATACTCTTACCTTTGAATTTAAAGACTATGTGTGACAGCGCTAAGATTGTAGCACTAACCATGTGTACAGAACCAGCTAGACCTGCCATCACTTGCTGCACAAAAGCTGAAAGATTTTCTGACAAATAAAATGAAAAATGTAATTTATATACAATGAATTATGCTCTAATTTTTTAATTTGTATAAAAAAAATGCTTTATGCAAAATTTAGAATACGTTCAACTACTTTAAAACCTAAACCATAGTAAGACTGCTATAAGCAGCTAATCACTTTTTACCAATAACCTTAAAAATGTATATTATATCTTTTTTATTAAATTAAATAATTAAATAAGTAACAACAAATAATGAATGAAAGTGTACTATTTAATGACCTGAACACGGATGTGCGATGTCACAACCTGTGAGCAGTTTACACAGGTTGGATGTTGCAGGTCTACTAAAAATAGTCTCAAATAATCCTTTAATGATGCAAGCAGCAGACAATCAATGTAGATTTACTTTTTAAAAAAAAATCCTGTCTTGTCCCTGACTTCAATATTAACATTTAAAACACACACAAAACAATGCACAATACCATTTTCAGAATGCTCTGGATTCCACCTCATGTATGTCTCTGCCATGACAACCAAAAGGTCAAAGGCAACAGCCTTTGCTTTGGATCCAATCTCTTTAGTACACAAGATAGCCTGAAATAGGTAGTCAACATTACATCCAAATTCTTTTCAACAAACTTTTAATTTTGTAACCAAGAACAAAGTGCTCTTACCTCAGGCAATGTTGACAGAAAGAAATCCAAACTTTTATCTTGCAAATTTCTGTACAGATGGATCAAACATCTCAGACGTGGCTGCACAGAGAAATAAAACAAACATTTGACAATCTTTGAGCTTGATGAAATCCTATTAACTTCTACAAGGACTACTAATGACTAAATGTCTTGTACTTACAGCTTTAGCAGCAGGACTAGACTTGGACAAGGACTTTAAAATGGTTTCATTAATTTGTTGTAAGTTACATAACACTATCTCTTTACAATTGCTGGATTCACTCTTGCTGATTTCTTCTAACACTCTATAGGATTTTTTTTGGATTCCTTTATCTTCAGACTACAAAATGTTTGTTTAAATAGAAAAGAATTGTCATAAAAATTGTAGGATTGTTTTTATAAAATCATTTTAAACAAAATTGTTTTGATGGAACTAGATATAATTAGGAAATCATTTACATGAATAAATATTTATGATTAAAGTGTGTAGTGACAGGAACAGGCTTCGCAAACATTTTAAGAAATTTTCTAACCCCTGTTAGTGAACCGCCATGTGATGGCGAAGTAAATAAGAGGTTGTGGAATTCTGTTCAAATTAAGTAGAAGTTAATATTAAGTGTTTTCTTCAAAATAATGTTCCAAATCAATGGCACTACATCAGCTTAACTGTACATATTAACACAAAATGAATGCAGGGCACTAGTGTTTGTACATTTAGATGAGAAAACTGTGACAGCTTTTCTTCTTTTGATCTAGCTTTCTATCAGGTCCAGGCATTCTGAACATTCACTAAGAGATTTATGCTTTACTGGTACTGTTAGGAACTTGTCTCTTAATTAGCTAGAAAGAATTAAGGTATTTGAAAATGAAAACAAGCTTGAGTTTTTTAATTTCTTCAAGAGTATGAGCTACACTTCTGTTTGTTTCACTGGTCATTAAACCATACATGAATGGAGAGGAACTTTACTCAAGGGTCACTAAAAATAATTTAAAAAAGCAACTGTGAGAAGAAAACTTTTATTTTAAATTCTTAAGCAAGAGCAACCAGAAGAGTCATGAGGAGAAATACTTTAGAGTGAGAGAATGTACAGCAACAAAATAGCACAGTGAGCATAGTCATTTCAGTTTAACTTAAGGCTTCCTTGTGGGGCACACTTTCTTGCTAACAGACATGTCAGTTGTTTGCAAGAAGTAGATTTTTTAGGCCTACTCTAGGTCACTGCAACAATGGGCTTTTAAAACATTTTGTTATATTATCAAAATATATAACATATATATTACTGAATTATTCACTATTAGATCTACACCTAGCATCTAGATTTAAGTCAATAATCAAATCTAAATGCTAATCCGTAAATTTTGTTTTTGTTCCCAGGAGATATGTGAAATCATTTGTCAACTTCTGTATCTGTATTGATCTATGGGCACTATCTTACGCTTGTGATTTTTCAGACCATAATTTATTACATCAATTTATAGATTTTTTATATTCATATATTTTTTTTAAATTCCTGTAGTTTATAAATTATAGTTGTATAATTCTGTTATCTGCCAGATAAAAGCAAATGACAAAATATAAAACTTCATTACAACAAACATATTTACCGATAACTCCTGAAGAGATAAGTTGAATATTTTATTCAAACTGACATCATCAGCATAAGGTATCATTGCAATGACCAGATCCAGTAATGCCACACTGAAGAAATAAGCATTCAGTAAATTACAGCCTCTATATGCATGCAGAACATTGATAATTGTAACAAGACATCTGCATCTTTTGGTCAAAATTAGCAATTTGAAAATGTCTTTAATCAAAAGTTTTTTATTTCATTATTAGTAAATATTTTACTGTGATATTTTTATTTATTCTAATAATGGATTGTTGTATAAATTTGAAGTTAAAAATTTAACCTCTAGATAGTGTACAAAATATTGACCAACTACTACAACTCTGAAACTTACTTTTTAAAATTCTTGGAGTCCAAGTTTATTTTCTCTAGACATTTATCCAAGTAGGTCATCACAAGCTGAACAAAAAATTGAAAGTCTATTACTTTATAAGTCTTACTTTATACAGATAGGTCAAAGTCTATTACTTTATACAGATAGGTCAAAGTCTATTACTTTATACAGATAGGTCAAAGTCTATTACTTTATATAGATTGGTCAAAGTCTATTACTTTATACAGATATGTCAAAGTCTATTACTTTATACAAATAGGACAAAGTATTACTTTATATAGATAGATAGTCTATTACTTTATACAGAAATGTCAAGGTCTATTACTTTATATAGATAGATCAAAGTCTATTACTTTATATAGATAGATCAAAGTCTATTACTTTATACAGATAGGTCAAAGTCTATTACTTTATATAGATAGGTCAAAGTCTATTACTTTATACAGATAGGACAAAGTATTACTTTATATAGATAGATCAAAGTCTATTACTTTATACAGATAGGTCAAAGTCTATTACTTTATATAGATAGGTCAAAGTCTATTACTTTATACAGATAGGTCAAAGTCTATTACTTTATACAGATAGGTCAAAGTCTATTACTTTATATAGATTGGTCAAAGTCTATTACTTTATACAGATATGTCAAAGTCTATTACTTTATACAAATAGGACAAAGTATTACTTTATATAGATAGATAGTCTATTACTTTATACAGAAATGTCAAAGTCTATTACTTTATATAGATAGATCAAAGTCTATTACTTTATATAGATAGATCAAAGTCTATTACTTTATACAGATAGGTCAAAGTCTATTACTTTATATAGATAGGTCAAAGTCTATTACTTTATACAGATAGGACAAAGTATTACTTTATATAGATAGATCAAAGTCTATTACTTTATACAGATAGGTCAAAGTCTATTACTTTATATAGATAGGTCAAAGTCTATTACTTTATACAGATAGGTCAAAGTCTATTACTTTATACAAATAGGACAAAGTATTACTTTATATAGATAGATAGTCTATTACTTTATACAGATAGGTCAAAGTCTATTACTTTATACAAATAGGACAAAGTATTACTTTATATAGATAGATAGTCTATTACTTTATACAGAAATGTCAAAGTCTATTACTTTATATAGATAGGTCAAAGTTTATTATTACTTTCATTCATTTATCTACTTTCAAAAAATCAATTTATTGCACTAGCTATTGATTTATCTTGAACATACCTTTTTTTCTGTCACTAACATATACTTTTTGATTGTTTCCAGAGCAGCAAGTCTGACTCCATCATTGGCTTTACTTTCTTCAGTGAACAAATTAAACAATATGGGCAAATAGTTTTTAGCAAACCTGCCAAGTTCTTTTTTATCTGATTCTGTAAGAGAAAACATGGAAAACCACTCAAATATTATTATCAAAATATTTCTTTAATTTGTTTTTTCTAAGCTGCTCTGAATGATCCTTAATAAAAGCATCAAATAGTACCATTTTGTTGGCTGCAAGTAATCAATGATCTCAAGGCTGACATCACATCAAGCTGTAGGTCTTCTCTTTCATTTAATGCTGTACCAAGGGTTTTGGCTAGAGCTTGAAAACTCTAAAAAGATAGAACAAGATGAAAATGGAAATACCTGGTATTGGTTATTTATAAACAACTGCATAAAAGCAACTTTTTAATCACCAAATTAATTTGAAACTTCTTAGTTAGATGTTAAGGAATATACATTTGACATTTAAATCAATAATCATCAAAACACTTAGCACCATGTTGAGTGATAGTTCAATCTAAATGTGAATGATTAAATAACTTTGTGAGCACTCATGGAAAATAAATGAACTTGCAGTACATTTTGATAATGTCAGAAGGAGTTGAATTATTTAGAAACATAGATAACTTAATTATTATAATTTTAAAAGCTAGGGTGGAATGTGCAGGTCAACATTGCATGTGAGTAAAAACGTCTTGCACCTACTTTAGTTATGTCTGTTGGGTGATCACAAAAACCTTTTAGCAGTGACCACATCTGGTGATGTAAAGTTTCATAAACTTTAGATTCTGCTAATCTTTTCTCTTTGGACAATTCATCAGCTAGAAAAGAGATTTCAAAAACTATAACAAAAACAAATTGCTGTAATACCAATTAACATCACATAATATTGTAAAGTGAAAAATTGAGTCTATAAATACATATGATTTTAAAATGTTAATGTTTAAAATGTGTGCTAACCTTTAGTTTTGAACTTGGCAGCTAAAGGTAAAAAGTAGACTGCAAAAAAGTTCAGCTCAGTGTGAGTGACATTGTCTCTAATCACAGGAAGAAGCCAACCTCGAGGAAACTCTAAATTATCACTGATACAGAAACAAACAAAGTTACAGTAATGATTTTTTTTAACATTGTAAACAGTTGAATCATTTATAAGACAAATACATTAAAAACAAGAAAGTATAAAAATACTTAAAAAAAAACAACACCTTATATTTAGTTTGGATCAGTCATGTAATTAAATTTGTAATATATCTAGACTAACAATAATAAATCTGTGCGATTTGAAATACTTACACCAATTATTTTTGTTAAGCATTATATTATGCTTTTAGCTTTCTCAATACATTATGATTTGTTAGGACTGGTGAGGAGGGGGGGGGGGGGGAGTATCTGGGTGAATGTGACCATGATCCTTTTTTTAAATGCTTTTATTAAAAAAAAATGTGAACAAACTGAATTAGAACTCACCATGAGCCAACACTCTAACCACTGTACCACTACAATTTCTTTTAATCAGATAGACAAGACAGAATGGGTTGATATAAGCTTTGTAAAGATTTAGACACTTTCATTTCTAACACATTTGGGGAGTTTCCTATTGCTCAATTTAAAAACTACTTTTAAAAGTTAAAAGTTCACCAACTACTGTTTCCAATCTTGAATATTAAACAAATACAATCATTGTTTAAAGAATACTATTTAGTGATGTGATAATGATGGTGACATCTTACTTCACTAAGCATGTTGAGAAATATAAAGTATGTATATAGTTCTTACTTTTCTCCAGTAATACCCAGAGGAAGAGCTTCCAATACTAGTCTGGGACCCATGGACTTGACAGCACTTCCAACAGCATGATCCATCTCTCCTTTGTAAGAAAAGTGTGGACTGTCTCTCAACTCACCCAGTGATGACAGACACTGGCAACAAGAAACAATTACAAAATGAATTTTTTGAAATGTTAATTTAAAGAATCAGTTAAACACATGAGGCAACTCACTAACTTACTGTGCTATTTTCATTACAATTTAACAATAGGCTCTTCTGCACAATTTCAAGGCTAACCAACTCGTACATTGCCCACAACATGTCAGTAGGAATTTCTGATCATTTTAAGAACATAGTATTATATTACTTTCAGCTTAAATTTATGGCCTGCCCATTAAGGGGCTGAAAACGCGTCTTTACTTAATGGCTTATTCTAAGGAATGTTTTTTTTCCTAAACATGTATATTTGCTTTATTTGAAAATATTGTATTAAGTTTATTTCTAAAAAAATTAATATCATAGTAACAAAACATTTTATGTCAGTAAAACTAAGCCTCACTTACCGATAACAATGCTTGAGGTATAATACTTCCCAAAGCCTAGATGATAAATTAAAAGCATTTAAAATAAAAACCATTTATAAATGTATCACTAATACACTATACTTACAAAACCCAAAGCAAATAAGATTAAAAACATACTATGTTGATATTTATACTGCAACATATTTAATTGACCACAAAATTATTGATCTACTTAAATAAGACTCATGTGGAGTTTTTTATCTCCCATCAAGCACCTCCTCAAGTGGCAGATAAGGCAATGCCCTCCAGATATGGTAAGTACAGAGAAAAAAATACCCAGAGTGGAGAAAAATAAAACCCACTAGGTTGCAGGAAGATCCACAAAGGCTAGGGCACCTTATCTGAAAATAATGGCAGCTAAAACACATGAAAAACCAGACAGATTACAATGGAAAACGACCTATGCCCAGAAATGGACCTGACTTTTGTTTTTCGAGGGTGGCTTGATGATGTAGAGGCATATCTACAACAGCTAAGGGTCCAGATTTGAAGACTTAAAGCACAGAATAGATCAGAATGGATAGGTGTGCTAAAGCAGGTCAGGGATGGATGGAGGGACTTAAAGTAAGAATGTACAACAATGATATTTTGTTTCTAGTTTCAGTTAAATTAGAGAAAGAACTATTCTCTGCCTATTTACTTTCAGAAGTAAATATAAACACAGACAAAATATTTTCTAATTTAATATTCAATAGAAATGACTGAAGTAAAATCATTGTTTCAATCATGCATCATATTGTGTTAGTGTAAACTCCCTCACTTTCTATAGCATCTTGCATTGGTTTGTTCAATAAAATGTGTCATCTTTCTCTGCAAGATGCTTAGCTTTACTCTATGTTTTTATAGTTGTCTGCTCATACAAAATTGGAAGTACACATTAACTTAATTATACCAGAAGGCCTGAATATAAACTCAGAAACTCCTAATTAGACGTAGCCTAAAACTTAAGAACTAGTAGCTTATTTACATAACAACCTTTTGTGTGAGGTAAATAATAGCATACATCAACACTAGAGGAAGATTACAATATACTTTCTTAGACATATCTGAATGATATTTCTCAAAGCCAAAACGAAAAGGCGTCGTATCCTGATAAGAGAGCTGCTGTTTGCCGATGACACGGCACTCGTATCTCACTCACAAGGAGGTCTACAGAAGCTAGCGAACGCCTTAGCAGCTGCTTGTCAAGAGTTTAGTCTTACTATAAGTCTCTCCAAGACCAAAATCCTGGCACAGGGACGTCGCAGAAATACCTATAATACATATTGGGAACCACACCCTTTCAGTGGTGCAGGAATTTACCTACTTGGGTTCAACAATTGTCAGTAACCTATACATCCAGCTGACAAAAAGGATAGGAAAAGCTACCACAGCTACCGCATTGGCAAAACTCTCCAAGCGCGTCTGGGAAAAAGGTCAATTGACCACAGCGACCAAAATCCTAGTGTACAACGCCTGTGTTGTGAGCACTCTCCTTTATGGCAGTGAAAGCTGGTCAACATACATGTACCAAGAGCACAGATTGAATAGTTTCCACTGCATGGGCATCTCTTGGAGAGACCATGTCTCCAATCAGGAAGTTTTGAGATTGGCCAATACGAACAGCATGTATGCTCTTCTGACACAAAGAAGATTACGCTGGCTCTGACATGTCACCCGCATGCCAGATGGTAGAATCCCAAAAGTTATCTTATATGCTGAGCTTGTGGAAGGTGCCAGACCCAAGGGCCGCCCAAGACTAACATATAGAAATGTCTGCAAGCGAGACATCAGAGCCACAGGCATCAGCGAAAGTATGTGGGAAAACATAGCCAAAGACCGGAGTGCATTGAGACAGACTGTGCATGCTGGGACAACCCTTGCTGAGAACAAAAGAATTAAAGCAGCCTCAATCAAGAGGGAAAAAAAGAAAGCTGCCCTGTCCGCTAGCCTTGAATCAGAGGCATACACATGTATGAATTGTGGCAAAGTCTGCCGTTCTAGAATTGGCTGGATTAGCCACACCAGATTCTGCCCCGTCTCAAGATTAAGCCAAAACCAGTGACTCATTTGGGCACATCCATTGCCTTTCAAGACAAAAGGAGCCATATATTTCTCAATAATGTATTATCAATAAAAAAAAATAGTAGGACAGAGAAAAGGAAAGAAAGAAACAATTATTTTGAACAAGTAAATTCAGATATTTGGAAGACCTGAAATAGCTACTAAATATCAAAGAAGGAATATCTAGAGACTTAAAAGACATTTCAGAAGCTACAACTTGCTTCAGAAAACAAATTAGGAGAAATGCTGTCATAAATGTGTAAACTTAATTTTGTTATATGACAAATATAAACTGCATTAGATTTATACAAGTCAAACTATATAGCCATGCATGCAATAGTTCTTACCAAGAATGCAGTAGACCACAGCTGAAGTACCAATGACCACACAGAACAGAACTGATATCCTAACCCAGCCTCCATGGTCTTCACTAACTTCTGTATAGCAGCCAGTGATGTACTACTTTTGACAACTTTTTCTTTGTTCACACTCAGCAACAATGTCTGAAAAAAAATCAAAATAATCTTCATGAAAAAAACGAAAAAATGAAAACAGACTGAAATCTAGAAAGAAAAAAAAAACACACTAAATTTATACATCAGTCTATTAAAGTTTTAATCAAGACATTTACCTTCATAGATTCAACAGCTGCTTTGGCAACATCATGTCCATTAGTTAAAAGGCAAGACATTAATTTTGAAAATAGACGAGGTAAGTGATTCATACCTAATTCTAGATCCTGACTGAAATATTCAGAAATGAATAACTGAGTTGGTAACAAAAACAGGATTGAAAAATTCTAATGTCTTAATTTTGATGCTTCCTTTATTCAGAATTTACATAAAATTTGTACAATATTTTAACAAAGACAAGCAGTAGAATGAGGCAACTGTACACAGTTATTATTGTGGCAGTGATAAATAATCATTAATCTTTAAGGTCTCAAAGCTGTGTGATAATTATGATAGACACTTTAGGGAGTAGTACTAAACATCTATACAAGAGAAATCCCAAGCAGAACGCACTAGCTTTTGTATTGGGTCATTGAAGCTTTTAAAAAGAATTGTCTGTGTATAGAAACCTATAATTATTTTTGTACATTTAGAGTTTTCTATCAGAGAAATACTATTGTGCTGATCAATAAAAATCTAATTTTGCACTATTAATTTTATAACAATTGTTGACAATAATTTAATGAAGAACTCTAGAAAAGAATACACTAAAACAAGACTGACTTGACTAAATTTAGTGTTGCAGCTTCAATAACTTTGATCCAAGCTAACATCTGTTGACTATCCTTATCAGAGGGCTGGTAGTCATGGAGAGCCTGAAAACAACATCAAATAGAAATGAGATCTATTCATGCACAAGCAGTGATGGCAACTGATCAAATCTGTATCAAAACTCTATAGCTGCAACTGTACACAAAAATATTATAATATTTAAAGACCAATCACTGAATATTGAATTTTTAAAAAAATATTTTTTTGTGTGTTTTTCCTGTTTTATGACATTAACTTTCCTGCGAGTGGTTATAAGCTTGTACTTACTGTAAGGATCTGTGCATTCATTGCTGCTGGCATACACTGGGCACTGGGTTTAGCACTGAACAAATGGTATAGCACTTCCATACAGGATGTTTTCATTATCTACAAGATCAAGAGAGTCATTAGTACACATCAGAGTAAGGTTCTCATTAAGACTTAAGATCTTTAGTAGGCTAATAAAGTAGAGGGACAGATAGTTAAATGGGAGATTATATGACCAACTCAGCCAATCAACTTTCTGTGTTTAAAAAGAGCCACATCAATAAATAAATAGCTTGCAGCATGGCACAGTTTCAGAATGATGAGCTTGTTTTTATCAACATCCTACAATATAGTCACACACTTCGGACAATGAGACTTAATTATTTTTAAGACTATTTTCTGCACTTCAATTTATGGATTCAATAGCTGTTTAATATTTTTGTTCATATTGTATATTTTTAAAATGATATAGTTAAAAAGAACAAATTATGAAATCGTAATGGAAAATTAATTAAATATCTTAACTTAAGACAAAAACAGAAATATCATTTCATTTACAAGGACAGATGGGTGTAAAGTAAAAAATTAAGTGAAAAACTGTCATGTCATTTCACAGATACAGCTATAGATATTTAGACTATTAGACTGTTACTGTTCATCTATCAGCTGTAATTAATAATTATTTTGAATGTAAATATGATTGAATCATGTTTCATTCTTTCATTTAAATATTTATAAATCATGTTTCATTCTTTCATTTAAATATTAATAAATCATGTTTCATTCTTTCATTTAAATATTAATAAATCATGTTTCATTCTTTCATTTAAATATTAATAAATCATGTTTCATTCTTTCATTTAAATATTAATAAATCACGTTTCATTCTTTCATTTAAATATTAATAAATCATGTTTAAATCTTTCATTTGTGATTTTTACTTCCTATTTCTATATAATTATGTTCATGTTTGTAATTAAAAGTTTACAATTTTGAGTGATTAACTTGTACGCTTTAGAACTTACCAAATCAGTCAATGTCATAAACCTCAACATGGTCTCACATAAAGTTTTGATGTTTCCAGCAGGAAATACAAAGATGATATTTTTCAATAATGAGAGCATGTGAAGTACTTCTGTTTTATTTGAATGACCTGCAAGGAATTCAGAAACATTGATGCAAAGAAAATAAATCTTGTAAAGTAAATTGAACTCGAATAATTCCAATTTGTTTTTTGTTTTTAAGTACTGCTTCTTAGTTTTAAAGCAACACAAAAACAGCATTTCAAACTAGATCATGGGTATACACAAAGTTTGTATAGAATGAAGAATTTTGATAGTTATCAAATACCAACACTTTTATTTATATATTGGCCTCCTTCAGTCGTAGAACAATTATGGTTCATCTCAAACATTTTTTCATATGGCTGTGGAGATCTATTTTGGAGAGAAACTCCCGTCCACATATATTGCAGGTCATGGTGGCTTTTGCTTTGGTGGTAGAGGAGCCGGCCATTTTCCATAATGGCACGCTTTTCTTCAAAAGCTGAGGCCCATTGTTTTCTTGCTGTCCATAGCTTCTTGGTCGCTGTCTCTCTCCAACTAGTGTGGTCTAGGGCTATATCTTCCCAATGTTCACTGATTTTAAATCCTGTTTTATCACATTCACGTAACGGAGGTGGGGGCGACCAGTTTATCTTTGTTAAAATTAATTTCTAAATACTTTTTCTTTAAATTTGCTCAAATTATGAGCTACTTTATCCCTTTTTTTTTAGATCACAAAGACTGTTATAAATGCCTATGTTCAGAATATAAAACAAGTGAAAGGATCTTTTGAACTAGAGAGAGTTCCACTAATTTACCTTTGAACGCTTCAATTTGTTTTTCACAATAGTTAGCAGTGACAGGTGCTGCTGGATGGCAAGGTGGTGCAGGTGTCTGCTGCATGAATAAACTTCCCTTAAGCACAACTTTGATGGCTGTTTGAGCAGCTCTTCTTAACTAAAAATTAAAATAAAATAAAGCATAAAAAAAAATATTAGCTCTTGAACACAATTATGCATGGAGGAATTATCACTTACAAAGTTTGCTCATACATACTATGATACTATGCTATTTAAAGAGGGAAAATCATGGTTAAACTATCTAGGATTTTTTTCTCTATAAAACTATTGCTAAAAGTAGTGTTGAATTTCTTTGGATTTAAGTGGACCATTAGGCAATAATAAACTTCAGGATGTCCTGTTTCTCTAAACAGACCAATACCACAAAGATTGTATAAGAGAAAGTAACTAACAGCTGTTCAGCAGCCTTTTCTTTCTTTAAGCATCAAATTTCCTCTGACTAACCACGCCATGATTTTTCTTATTCTTGAACAAGGTTTATAAAGAGATAAATAATATGACTGTTGACAAATATATATTTTACTTTAATAATAGAAATAAGAATCACTTAAGATGCATTGTACCTTAGGTTTTTTATGAGTAATGAAAGCAAGTAGTGCATTAAATGCGTGAGTTGTTGAACCATCTAACCATTTTGTTAAATCTTGAACACGAAGAAGACTTGCTAAACAAGAAAGTGCCTGCCAAAAAACAAAAAAATAAAATAAAATGAATAATACTAAGTGTATTGACATATGTATAGCTATAAAAAAAAAATTCCATGCAAAAAAACGAAACATACCGGTTTTAGCGGAGATAGCACTTGGTTCTGGACACACTCTGTGATAGTTTTCAATAATATTTTTTCCACTTGTGAATATCTGCTGCGCAATATAGAGACTGGCACCCTAGCAAAATAAAAATTAAAAAAACATGATTCAACTTGACCTATGACAAAATAGACACACACAACATATCCTATCTATTCTGTAGGGAGATCATGTACAACAAAATGTCAGTTCAACTTAGTTGAATATGTTGACAACTTGAAGTTTTAAAGTACAAAACAGAAGTCTATGCAAAAACTATTTCCACTAACCTTTTAATAACAACACTTAAAAGATGAGCCATTGCCATTCTGGTTTCTGTTTTATCTGCACTTTCTAAGCTAGTCACCTGATGAAACAAGCATCAAGAAATATTACAGTTTTAACATACAAAACACATTACTAAGAATACTTACATGACATATCTATCTTACATTGCTCACCAAGATTGCAAAATACTGCACATCTGTACCTACTCCCTCATTCTCTTTTATAACCTCTGTTATTGCTGCTAAGACAGCAAGGATCTGAATAGAAATAAAAACTAAATAAATTATTTAATATGACTGTGAAAGCAAGTAGAAAGTTTGAACAGCTGTCTCGAACTTCAGATTAATTATCCCTTTTATATCTGTTTATTATCGGGATCAAGAGAAAATTGGAAGTCTGAATTTAGGACTACTTTTATGTGTAAACTTGCATACAGTATAAAAAATAGATACGAATGAAACAAATACCTCCTTATGAATGGCATTATTTGAGTTAAGGTAATGATGAACTCTGCTGAAAGTGATGTTGGTACATCCAGTCAGGTTGGTGGCCCATGTGTTAAAGGTTGTGTCTCCCATGCTGGCCACATCATCTTGAATTGATGCCTCAGTGAAACCATGAGTAGATGCATTATGTTTCTCTAGAGCTTCTAATGTTAAACTTCCACCTGACACAATGATGAACATCTCATTAAATTTATCACAAGCGGCAATGACTAAAATAATAATTAAGTGTGTAACTTCAGCTTATAAACCCATAACTTTGGCTTGCAAATTTTTTTTTCTTTTGGACTTTCCAACCTGGTTTACAGTTATGAAGATAAACAAGCCACCAGCCAGTTTTCTAAGCTTACAAAAACATTGAGCCTACTCAAATATAACATTTATTATTTATCTAAAGTTTTAAACTATTTTTAATATCCAGCTGGAGTCAAGATTTATACTCAAGATCTTTCGAGCCATAACAGTCAAATACTTAACTTTACCAGTGTCTCTATTCCAAAATAATAAGTCGCACCATTCACAATCTAGGGTATTTTGATCAAGAGCATTTATGCTTGACTAAACCCACCCTACACCTCTTTGACCTCATAGGTCTAATTTTAACTAAGCGTAGTGATACATTAAATCATATCTTTTTTATACACAAAAGGATGAGGAATTCAGAGATACCCCCAGTTTTTTCATAGGTCAGCTATAAAAATTCAAATGTGAAAATGGTTGCCAGCAGACTTAATTTGCTAGAAATTCACACTCTACTCTAGATCAATTTTCGTTTGCCGTCATCTATCGCGGTATCTGAACTCCCTGATTCCTTCAATAGATTCTTCATTGGCAAGATTGAGCAGATCAAAAATGACATGCCATCCCTCTCATCACAGCTTGACCACTCTCCAATCTTTCAAAATTCTCCTTTTTGCAAGTATCAGCGTGTATCTGAAGATTATGTCAAAAGGGAGAAACGACAATTCATTCACACGACAAAACGATTTGATGTGAACCAACTGTCAGTGAATGAATAGTCGTGGAACCCGTCAAAAGTACTATTTTAAAGATGCCAAATAAGTCATGTGACTTTGATCCCATTCCAACCTCCTTGATCCTTGAATGTTTAGATAAGCTTGCACCCACAATTACTAACATTGTGAACTCTTCACTAACTTCAGGCATTGTACCACAGAAATTTAAGCATGTACTTGTCAGGCCCTTATTAAAGAAATCCAGTCTTGACCTGGAATGTCAAAAAAAAACTATCACCCGGTATCAAATCTTCCCTTCCTGTCAAAGCTTCTGGAGTGCATCGTGTTAGCGCAAATTCTTTCTCATCTTGAACAGAACTGTCTCTTGGAAGAATTTCAATCTGCATATAGGAAATGCTGTAGCACAGAGACAGCAGTGGTCATGTACTAAATGACTTCCTTCACAATTCGGACAAAGGCCACATATCAATTCTTTCCATGCTGGACTTGTTTGCAGCCTTTAATACGCTAGACCATGAAATTATGATGGCCAGATTCTCTGCCACTTTTGGTTTTGCAGGAATCGTCCTAAAATGGCTTGGATCCTACCTGACTGAATGCACCCAAAGTGTCGTTGTTAAAGGGAAAGAATCAACAAACTTACTCTATTTGTCAATAAAATTAAGTATATATAATATTGCTTTGTTATGCTATGCATAATTACAATAAAATATGATGTTGAAGAGAATCAGGTCAAAGACGTCCAGTGCTAATATTAACAAACACCACTGTGCCACTCATAAAAACATTTTTTTTTCATACACATGTCCAACTCCACCCCTCATTAGCACTATGTTTAGCAATATTCCCTTTCTTTATACCCATTCACATTACACTTGGTTTAACATCGAATACAAAAGCAAAATTAAGTTTGTAAGAAAATGTTACTAAATAAATCAAAGAAATGTTCATATCCCGGCCTTGAGTTTTATCCCTTTGATATGCATTTTCATAATTAAAATAGGCAATAGCATTGATTTGGTTAGTGTCATTGAAAGGGATAAAGAGCCTTTGTTAATGTCATTGATTGTGACTTGACAAAGGAATATTATGGAACACCCCATATTTACAGGATATCGCTATGAGATGTGTGTGATTTTAGGCCTATTTAGAAGCATTTTAGATAATTATAAGATAGACTCTAGGTCATATTTAGCTGACACTTAAATTTACTAAAGAACATCTCTTTAAGCCCGGACCAACCCTCCTTCTGGCCTAGAAAAAAAATGGCATCATCATACAAGTGCTCTCAAAACCCACGTTAAACCCTTCTTAGGCTTGTTTTTCTGAGTAAATAATTAAATGAAACCAAATGTGTCTGAACTATAAAGTATAAAGAAATGGAGCATGATCAAAAACAATTACAATGTAGAGAAGTTTATAATGCTATTCGTAAATCTTTGTACATCTATAGGTAATAGCTCACAAGCTACCATAGCTTTTCAGACACAAACCCCCCCTGCCATGCAACGATCGAAAAATATCTAGCATTGGCTTTTGGGCTGTTACGTACACTGAGTGCGTAGATACTTAGAGCCGAGCATGTATTGTTTTTGAGGAGGGCGGGATTTTCTATTAGCTACCAAAGCTTATTAGGCTCTCCCCCCTATAAATAATATCTGGATTTATAAAGGGCCTTATATCTCAAAATAAGTTGGTGCGTCTTATACGGCGAAAAATACGGTACGTTCAGAATCTTTTTTTTCAAGATTTTCCTCCTTTAAAATTGGGTGCGTCTTATATGCCGGAGCGTCTTATACGGCAAAAAATACGGTATGTGTATTGTCAGTTTCTAAGCAGAGATGGGCAATATGGAATGGCACCTTCGATATGGAGCATGTGAAAATGACTAAAATCTGTCTGTCTTGACATGGCGTAAAAAGAAAATGACATAAATAACAAAATTTAAAGATTATAACAATTTTGAAACACCATACTTTTCAAAAAAATTTTAAGATTATAACACATTTAAAACACCATACTTCTTATGTGTTTTAGATTTTTCTTAAGACTTATTAAGATGTTCGATTCTTGAAGGTAGCTGTAAAACAGTGTTTGAAACTATAAGCTGTTGAAAGCATCGACCTGACCCACTTTAGCATCAAATATAATTTTCAAGATAAGTAGTAATACAATAAAACATATCTACTTTTTAAGACAAATCATCAATGGATGAGTAGTTTATAGATGCAATCACATCAGTTTTTTCCTAGAACTAACAGTTACTAACCTGAGTAACCTAATTCTTACGGAGATACACAAATTCAAACATAAAAGATGTAAGCTACTCTATACTTTGTGAATTGTGGGGTGTTCGCTAATAAGCTAATTAAATTACAGCAGAAAATATTTTAAATAGAGATAATATATAATAATACTACCCCCCAATAGTGGCTTAATTAATAATTTTAATTAGTTAACTAAATACTAGGCCTAGTCTAGGCCAGCAAGGGGTGTTCAGAAGACAAAAATTACTCTCTAAATCTAGATTAGAAAGATCAATATCTCTAAATTATCTTGATCTAATTCAGAAGTAAAAAAAGACAACTTACTGTTTATAATTTGAGATTTGAGAGGTGTTTTATTTGATTGTAAAAATACTCCTCCAGCCGACGTTAGAGTAAGAGTTTGACGAACAGCTTCTCTAAACTTTTTTGTCGTAGGATTACTGGATGAACTTTTCGGTAATTTTTTTTTCGTAATCTTCATTTTCGTATTTGGCTTTGAGGTTACAATTTTTCGTACTTTCATATTTATAAATTTACCTAGACAAATGGTTTAGACTAGAATATTAATAAATGACAGATACTGAGATAACACACGTGTCTGTGTATACTTTATCGTAGGACACCAACACGCAGTTTCAACTAAAAATAAAAAACACAAACGATCTATGAAAAAAAAACTCAAATTATTTTAGGGAGATACCCAGATCTTATGTTAATTATTTTGTTTATGCCACGTAAAAGCACATCCGTGACATCGAGATGTATTATGCATTGGTTAAAATTAATTGAAATGTCAGTTTAATCAATTATATAGATCCTTTTGCTATTTAAAAGTAGTTTGTGCTTATTATTTTAAAATATTTTAATAGTAAATTTTGATACTTTTTAAGACTAAGACTGCTTTATTGATCCTTACGGAAATTTGTTGTGATTACAAGGACTCTTTTCTCATATAAAGACAACACAACAGAAAAATACACACAAATACAACAGACAACATAAAGAGTTCATTCAGCGACTACAGACAGGTATCTTGGTGCATTTCATGTTCCCTGATCAATGAGTGGCGGTGATAGAGTCTGACCGAGTGAGGTACGAACGAGTTTTTGTACCCACTCTGTTCTTGTTTTGATTGACAGCAGTCGCCCACTTCGCGACGACCTGTCGTAGTTCTGATGGAGCGGGTGGCCGTTGTCTTCCAAGATTTTTTCGATTTTTCTTAGGCACTTTTGTTCAAAAAGCTCCTTTAAATGTGGCAATGTTGTACGTGTAATTTAAGATGCTTTTTTAATGATTTTTTCTAGACGTCGCAACAGTTTAGATGAGGCGTTGCCTTGCCAACAAGTTATTCCGTATGTTAGCAGACTCTGCATAGTCGCGCGGTAAAATGTCTCAAGGATCTTCTTGCTTAGTTTAAAGCTATTGAGTTGTATAGAAAAAAGAGTCGCTGGGCTGCCTTCTTTGTCAGAGTTCCAAGGTGGTCTTCCCATGAAAGCTTGTTGTTGATGATAACACCTAGATATTTATATGCCTTTACTTGCTCTATAGATGTAGTGTTTATTTGCAGTTCACGTATAGTATGTTTTTTCTTTCTAAAATCTATTATAAGTTCTTTAGTTTTTGTTACATTCAGTTCTAGAAAGTTGTCGGTGCACCAGTTTGTAAACTCTTCTATCGAGCTTCGATACTAAGTTTCGTCTCCTGAAATAAGACCGACTATGGCAGTAGCATCAGCGAATTTAATGAGTTTAACTGAGTCATAGATGCTTCTTATGTCATTAGTGTAAAGAGTGTATAGTACAGGAGAAAGTACACAACCTTGTGGAGCACCCGTACATAGTACTCGAGTTGACGATTTGGTGTTGTTGACTTTAACATACTGGGGCCGTTGGGTTAAAAAGTTTAGAACCCATGCTTGTAAGTAAGGGCTTACATTTAAGTTACTCAGTTTGTTTATCATTAGATGTGGCTGTATGGTATTGAAAGCCGAGGAGAAATCTACGAAGAGGACTCGTGCGTATGTTTGGGTATATCGAGATGCTTATAAAGCTGGTCCAAAAGCAGTGATAGATAATAATTAATATAGAATTTAAGTCATTGGTTAACATGCATGCGCGTAACTCCGTAAGACGTGATCATCTTTTTTTTAAAGTAACGTCTGCATTATTTAAGATCTTATTATATAAGATAAGAAGATTCAATAAGGCTTGTCTTCGAGCCCGAAGATTAATGAGAAATACAGTATTTACCATGGCTACGCTGTTAACGAACAAAATGTAAGCTCAAGGAGCAGTGATAACATTACAAACATAAACACGAGAGCTAAAATGTTTTTGTATGTAGGCCCTATCATAGGCGTAGCCAGGATTTTTTTCGGGGGAGATTTTTTCTCCAACCCCCGCCCCCCTCCCCGGCAAAAAAAAAGTATTTATATGTAGGCTATGTATGTATGTGTGTACATAATCTTTATTACATTATGACCCTTCATTCTATCGGAAGACATTTATTGTGCTCTAGAATAGATTCTTCCTTGAGTTAGAGGAAAAATTGTAGACTCTCCGCCATTGCCAGCCAAGCCCCGCCGCCAAGCACTATTTCTGGTATTGAAAGCCAACAAAATGCATATTCCGAGGTATCTACAGTGCATTTTCCTGCTATTAAAAAGTTATTTCAAAATCTAATGTACTATTCTTACTGACTTAGACCCTCCCGCCCCTTTCGGCGCATTTCCCGTTAAAAATGTTTTTGGTATGGGGACCATGATATTTCTTAATTTTTTTTTTTTTTGCTTGAAGTAGATAAAATATGTCTTAAGAGATTTTGTCAAAGCCTGGGCTTCTTTTTGTTTGACTTTGAGGACCTTTAGAGTTTCATTTAATAGGTTTGTTATTCCTGAAGGGTATGCTGGTTTTTCAGCATAATAGTAACAATTGAGAAGAGTTTTGAACCCAAATATTTTTTTTCCTAGTCGCCTTTTTCCAACCTTTACTCTTTTCTATTGTATAAATAAATTTGGGACTATAATTCACAATTTATGCTTGAATCCTATTAATGCAAAAAATTTAAAGTAGAATCTAATCGATCCACTTAATTTCTCCTCCGTCTTCCGACATTTGTTTAAGCTTTGAATGATAGGCCTATGGTTTAGTAGCAAAACGAAGTTACTTAAAGCTTATTGAACAAAATGTAACACTTACAAATAAGCTTTTTTTTTTTTTAATATTATTTTTCGAATATATTTTTTTTTTGGCGGCGATCTTCAAAGCCTTAATCTAAATCTGTGGGGTATCTGATTTTTTCAAGGAACAAATAGGTCGTATTTCCAATGTACTTCAATGTAGTAAGAATGTTGTTTAAGTAAAACATTATTCAGAAGGTTCTTGAAAATTATATATTTTAGAGCGTTTAACCATCGTTCTGTTGATGTCTTATGCTGACCAAAACAGACCTACTACAAGAGGTCTCGCTTAACATGAAGATAATATTACGATAAATATGCCAAATAAAGATATACGTACGCCACTTGTGCCTCGTTTGTCATTCACACTTCAGGATCGGCCCTTACCCGCAAATTACTTTATTTTACTAAATTTGATCTGCCTTTTGAATAGGATGAATGATGAGATGCAGATGTCTGGAGAATGTGTTTCTGCAGTGAAGAATGCAAGAAAACGTTGTTGTTGTTGTTTTTTTTGACGATTTTGAGAAACATTGCTTTTTAATTCTCATTCTATATATATATATATTGTTATAACTCTGCCATTCGCACCGCCATCTAAGCTAGAAGGTGCGCACTGTGATAAACTAGACTGCAAAGGATGTCAACATTAGAAGAGGAGAACGATTTCCACCCAAGAAAGGGTCAATATGGAGAGATTGTGCCTAAGATAGATGTTGTTTTGTGTACCTGTAATGTCGTGTGAATAAACGTCTGTCTCGTTGAGTTGCTGAGTTATTACAATATATAGATATATATAAAGCTTGTCTTCGAGTCCAAAGATTAGTGGGGAATACAGTATTTCCTGTGGCTGCGCAGCCCCAGCTGTGACCTACATATTTTGCCACATCCAGGGCAAGCATAACCATTGTCCGCAAGTGGTCGATTTAGATTTTCTTTTCGTCGTCTGCGTTTGTCCTCGGCAGCAGATTTTCTTTTGGCCACAAATGTGTATCCTGCGGCCTTCGTGAATGACCTCCAGCTGTCTCGTTCCGACGCCGCATGCAGCCAGGTGCTCTCTTCTATGTCAGCCAAGGAAAGTTGACGCCTAAGCTGGTCTTTGAAGCGTTTCAGTGGGGCGTATTTGCGTTTATACATAGGGTTAGGGTTTACTGGTCTTAAAAGCGTTTCTGTTACGTCGACCACCTTTCAGCTCAACAGAAAAGATTTCTTTTGACATACGTTCGCCCCCCATACGGGATACGTGCCATGCCCAGCATAACTGTCGAACCATAAAAATTCCCTCTATAATGTCCTTACCGGCGTTTGCAATAATAACTGCACATTTAAAATAGGTTCCCCTTAGTAAAACATAGGCCAAATCTTTATCATTTGTCTATCAGTTCTATTTGAGGCTTCCGCAAAGCAAAACATTATTATAATTCTTTTTATAAGCTTACAAACAACTCTTCATGGTGGACACGGATTTTGAAAAACGGATCAACGATTTTCCATCAAATTACTAGTTAATTGGCCGCGCAGTGAAAAATATACTTTTTAAAAAAACTAAATCAAATTTGGCTACCGGTATTTTGAACACGCTTTCAATGGATATTCCCACACTCTACTCAAATGTTTCTATGTATTCAGCAAAGAGTTGAAGAAATAACTAGACGTTCAAGAATATTTTGCCCAGCGTCTTATGTAGAAATGAGCTGGACTGGAATGGAAAACTTGATGTTGCAAGACTCCTTGTAATATTGAAGCATTACTAGAAATAAATAACCTATAATGACAAATTATAGACCGCCATCAGCTTCATAACGAAGGAATTGATTTATTTTGTAAAAAAACAAAGCAAAACAAAACAAAAAACACTTTTGCATGATACTCAATTTGAAAATACATGTTGGCATCATAGACTTATATATACTATATAGTATATAAGTCTATGGTTGGCATTTTCACATGCCAATAAATGAGCTTTTCTTGCGGTGCTCATTTGTGCAACTTAGGTGCGTCTCTAATATAATCACAACGAAAACACCAATGCAAGCTACAAATTCTTTTCGTTAGGTTAGACCACAGAAAAAGACATTACCCACAAAAAATGGATAATGAGCTGCTCTATTGCTAATCGATCAGGTAAAATATACACAGCAATGACTTGTAATTTTAAATTGTGTAGACCTAATTAGACTGTTTCATATTGAGTATAGTCTAGATGATATCTTTTACTAAGCAGAATGTCACATATAACCTTCTCGGAAGCATACAATCTCATGAAAAAGAAAGAAGAAAGGGATTACCAAACAAGAACGAAAAGAGCAGAAAAATTGTCCTACATCAGCTCGCAAGAGGAACTAGAAGCTATTATGCACAAAGTGAAAACTATATTAGAAGACAACTCTCTCACGGCGCTTAAAAGCATTAAAGCTCTTCTATCCACCATTACAGAGTCCTTTGCCTATCAAGTAGGTATATGGCGAGACCAGCACAACCTCAATATACTACACTATGCTATTATCAACAACAAACCGGAGATCATTAACTATTTGCTTGCAGATACTTCATTTTTCCCCAAATCACACATGCCATTTCAGAATCCTTACGGGCACTTGGCTGCTTTGCTGGGACACAAGGAATGTTTGCGCGTTATTTTACAGTACAGACCTGGAGATTTCTTCAAAATCACACAATCTTCACAGTTTCTAAAGCTTCCTGAAGAGTACTACAGGCGGTTAAAGATCAAAGAGTCAGTGAAGAACAATTTTTTAGACAAAATAAAATCATATTCAGAAAGTAACGAGGAGACGAAATTAGCACGGAACGATGTAGAGACTTTAATGGCTATGATAGAAGAAGAGAAACATGACAAAAAATACAAACATTCATTAACTAAGAAATTTCGTCCAGTGAGCGAAAAAAAACCTCCCATTATTGATACCCCTAGCTCCAGCGCGCCAATAAGCAAATATCGAAAATCGATCACAAAAAGTATTCCCAAAACAGGTGAACGGAAGTTAAGCACAGTCTTGATCGCCCCAGCCAATCAGGACGAGTCAAAGTCAATGTTCCAGATTGAACGTATACAATCACAGCCAAAACTCAAACTGGAAAGTCGCACGCATACTGCACTAGAACTCAAAGATAGTACGAAAGTGAACAGCCACTTGATCACCATATACCGCAATCTTTTTACAGAGGATGGCCCAGGAATCCTTAATGGTGCTGGAATGCCTGCTACGGTCAACTTTGTGGACTCGCCTAAAGCAATGCGAGCGCAAGATTTTAATTATCAAAGCACGTTTCGGAATAATACGTATAGCGAACAAAAGAATGCGGAGTCAGCATACAGGCATAAATGGGACAGCACATCAACAAAGAAGGATTCAATGGATCACATGAGAAGCAGTAAGAAGCTCAGTTTTACTAAACCATCTAACTCTAATTTAGGCGAACCCTCCAAGGCTTGGATAAAAAATGAAAGAATAGATATTGGCGTCAGAGGTAAGAAAAAATATAAAGAGTTTCGAATTAAGATTGATCATCGTGAAGTCAAAGAGAAAGATGACGCGTATCGCTCCATGAACAAAACTCCATTGACGATCGCTGCCGAGCGCGGTCACTTAGAATGTGTTCAGTTTCTACTGGATCAAGTCATTCTGAAATCGAACCCAATGATAGCCACGAAGGAGCCACTAACTCTAGCGACCAAAGCCCGTAGTCCAGAAGCTATAATACTTCTGGTTCAAAAGAAAATGTCGCGATGGGACTATCAGAGCGCTGTCCTGGTGGCAATACGCGAGCTGTATCCGGACTGTCTGACAGCACTGCTGACCATTAGCGGCAAGGAAAGAGCAACATTGTTTGATGGAGTCAATCTTTTCCACGTCTTGTACTCTCAGAGCCTTCTGTCCAACTATAGATACGAGTTAATGCCGGAGATGACTCACGTGCTACTGAGCTGCAAGGAAAATGTGAACGCTCACAACATACCCAGGACATTCCCCATGTACACTCTCATCAGCTGTGCATTTAATATTTCCCAAATGAAGCAGATCTATTACTACCTCGAATGTCTTACCATTCTCCTCGAAGCTAAAGCCAATCCACATTACAGCGAAGAGAGGGCAGAAAAAGATTTCGCCAAGAATTCGGGCCTGTCATTTACCCGCAAGTCCTTTTCTTCCGCTATCACCTGCATTTTAGAGAGCGCCAAGGGCTCGCTCGACTACTTTGAAAAACCTTATTTCTCCAAGATGTTTGTGAAGAAGTTTATCACCACTATAGAGACATTTGATAAAACAAAGAGGATGATACTGAATGATGTTCTGTTTGACTACGCCAAGTACAGCAACATATTCGGCTTAGACAAAAGTATTATCAAATCACTTATGAGATATGGCGCGAATCCAGACTCCAAACGAGCGGGAAAATACGCAGTGAATGCTTACTTTGATATCATCCTTCCCTATTTGACCAAGTTTGAAGTGATCAACTCATACGACCACTATCAAAAAGAACTGGTCGATGTGATGTACATTTGCCGCTACATGTCTCCCAAATGTCTGAACGAGGCGCTCAAAGTGTTTCTAGAAGAGCATTTGCTCGTGTCCCCTATTCAAGCATTGCCTGTCTGTCGTTATTTCTCGTATCTCATCAACGAAATGGTCCGTTCGCCCCGCAGTCTGCTAGAGATGACATCACAACAGATATGGTTGTGTGTAGGCCGTAACAAAATAAGGGCTAAAAGTCTGTCACTCTCTAACGAACTATTGACAATTATAATTCCATAAAATCTGTAGTACAATACATTAGCTGCTGTTTTATCTTCCTGCCATTACAACTAGTAGTTATTCTAAGTGAAGATACTTTCACAGTTTGTGCCTTACACTGAACATCTCATATTAAAGATAAATTATTATGAATGGCTATATTATTTAGACTGTGGTAGTTTATGTATGTTTCTAAACAATTGAAAAAAATACAATTATTTAGCCAATGTGTATGAAGTTTTCAATGTTAGATAACTAAGTTGCAACTTGTCACACGAACTCATTTACCCGTGAACATCTGTAGTCTCTATGTAGAAAGTTAATGGATGAAATTTGACTAAAAAAAAAGCACTAATTCTGAATTTTAGTTACAATTTTAATTGATAATTCTTATTTGATTGTATCAGTGACATATGAGCTCGACCTAGACTTGAGTGAGGCTATTTGTGTGAGGCTTATAAAGTAGATAATTATTCGAGTATTCTTATTATGTTCAAACAATTGAAGAGTCAGATTCTTGCTCACCAGAGGAATTTTATCAGACAAACTTTGTAGTTACACCATTTCACATTTTTTCAGTTATTAACTTTGGGAGTGACAATTAAAAAAGATTAAGTTTAATACTGTTTCCGTTCACATAGCAGAAGTGGCCAACCTTTGTTTCCCATGCATCAGTTTTTCGCCACTTCAAATTCAGAGGTGCCATGTAAACTTTTACTCCTTGAAAGTAGGAGTGTGTGGATTTGGTTGATGGTATCACATAATGAAATCAAATCTTGCAAAGAACTTAACATTATATAAATCTATATGCCATAACAACTCACTACCAATACTTTTATGTTGTTTCTTGAATTACTTTCATCTTTGCTGACATGCAGAAATGAAAAAACATACTTGAAAACTATTTGGCTTAAATATTTATATTTATTGGGAAAAAATTAAAGCAACTGATCATTTGTGCTGTAAATATGCTGTAAGCCATAGAACCAGATTGTATCATCTGTTCTATGGATCACTACTTGACTTAAAAATCACAACTTAAGTAAATAATGAATCTATAATCAAAATGTAAAAAAAAAAAAAAAAAAAAAAAAAAAAAAAAGATGTGACAATAAAAATAATTTGAAAATAATCACAAATAATTCTGTTGCTAATGAATCAACCAACAATTTGAACACAATCCAAATAATTCAACATATTAAAGGGTTAAATGCAATGGTTAAACAAAGAAATGACTTTGTGAATCTATGTGAGGGTAAGCTCAATTTATGTAATGCATTGTGTTTATCCTCTCTGCTAAACCCTTTGACAAAGCACACAAAAATAGACTTCCTGGTTATTGAGATAAAATTAAACAATGCGTACACAAATAAAAAGGAGTTCAAGTACAAAGTGTTCAACAAACTTGTTTAAATGTTAAAGTTCTAGCCATTCTGGAATCAAGTACTTTGGTGTCAGAATCAAGGTTCTATTGAAACAAATTAATACTGAGATTGATTTTAAGTAAAATAGACTAGTAACAGTTTATTATTAATATATACAATATATAACGTTAGTAAAAGATATATTTTTTTGGCTTACACAGGTTAGTAGAATAAAAGGTTTCATAAAACAATGTGAACATTTATCAATTATCACCAATAAAAGTCAAAGGTATATCTGTTATAGAATTTATTATAATACTGTTGATAAAAAAATATTTTGGCTTTAATGGCATATTACTGGCAGAGTAAAATAATATAACAAATTTGTTTTTTCACAAGATTTTAAATTTCTTTGGCAAAATTCTGTCCCACATTAAATTACAACATATTTTTTAGGTCTACAAAAAATAAGGACCAACCCCTAAATTGTTTTTTTATTTACTACTAAGCACACACTGGCTCTGGTAGAGTTTTGAGAACAAAAAAAAAGTTATGAAAGGTTTTTAACTCTACAAATAATAGTAAACTCAAGTTATTATAATACTGTTCATATAAAATATTCTCATCAGATATCTTCAATGGCAGTGGCTCTAATGGCATATTTCTTAGACACTAAAAAAATGTTCAGTAAAAACAATTTAATGATTGTCTTGACATGAAAGACACTTTCCCTTAGGAATTCTTCTCAGTAACTTTCACAAAGACCTGAAAACAAAAATTCCAAACTGAAGCTAAACTAAATTTGTAAAGGAAGATAAAATTATGTATTTAAAGCTAAGCACTGAATCAATGTCTAACAGGTGAAAATGCTACACAAATCATTAAATTAAGTTTTCTAAAAAACTTAGTCAATAAAACTTACTGATTTGACTTCAACATAGTTCTGCAGACCATAGTCACCCCTGTAGATAAATATATACATAAAAATTGATAACCAAAGGAATGGACTCGTAGATAAAACACTATTTAAATTTGATGTCTGAAACTAAATACAATAAATTACAGAAAAGTATTAAGAAAACCCTTACAATTCTCTCCCAAGGCCAGACTTTTTGAAGCCTCCAAATGGAACTTGAGGAGCCACATGGTTATAAGAATTGATCCTGTTATGAAAATATCATCTGGTAAAATTGTTTTTCTGATAATACTCAGAGGTGGGTATGGTAATAACATTTCATTGGGTAAAGTTGTTTTTCTTATAATACTCAGAGGTAGGTATGGTAATAACATTTCATCGGGTGAAATTGTTTTTCTGATAGTACTCAGAGGTGGGTATGGTAATAACATTTCATCTGGTAAAATTGTTTTTCTGATAATACTCAGAGGTAGGTATGGTAATAATATTTCATTTAGTAAAATTGTTTTTCTGATAAAACTCAGAGGTTTGGTAATAACATTTTTACTTGAAATACAAAGCATAAAGAAAAATTATAATATTGAGAATTACATTTTCATTGATTCATCTGTTGATTGTGTATGGTAACTAAACTAAATATATGTGGTGCATTTGTGAAAAACATTTTTTAAATGTTGATTTACACTAAAAGATAAAATTTCTTTTTTAATTAGGAAAAACTGTATAAGCAATCTACCCATGGTTATCAAATCTATACTTCTAACAATGAAAATTAAAATATCTATACAAAAATTGGTTGCTGAAGTTTGAATAATTACAATCTCATTTTTAAGTGCCTCCCTTTCAACCTCAATAACCATTTTATATTCAAAAAAAAAAAAGAAAAACACAATACAAACCAAACAGTTCCAGCTTGCACACTATGAGCAAATGTTAAAGCCTTGTTGATATCCTTAGTAAAAACTGCCGCACCTAGACCATAGGTAGTATTGTTACAACGTCTGATCACTTCATCCATATCTTTAAATTTCAAAATTTGTTGCACTGGTCCAAATATCTATGAGGGGGGGGGTGGGGGGGGGGGGTGGAAGGTTGATTTGTTAAATTTAATGCAATGTTAAAAACATCCAACAGAATTTTATGAAAAGTGACAAAGCAAAGAATTCAGTATAAAAGTTGATACCTCTTCTTTGGCAATTCTCATTTCATCAGTGACATTAGAAAAGACAGTTGGTGTGACATAAAAGCCTTGATCCCCATGTCTTTCACCACCAAATTCAACTGTTGCACCTTCTTTTTTACCACTTTCAATCAAATCTAGAATTTTATTCAGCTGTTCTGCATCAATCTGAAAAGAAAAACATTTATTTGCTAGATTTTGCTTTTATGAACAATAGCATAAAGGTCAACTGTGTACATATTTTTATCATAATAAATGATGGCCTCAACAAAGATTACTGAAAAGAGCTCACAAAGTCAAAGATCTAATTGTTAACTAGATTCTGACAATTTTAAAATCAAGCAATTGATTCTGACAAATTTAAAAAACAAGCAATATGCCAAAAATTACAAATTCATATATATATATATATATATCAACTTAATGAGACAAATATTTTATATAAAAATATTTTCATATCACTCAATGTTTGTTGAACCATCAAAAAATAATGTAGCAAACTCATGACAGTTTGAAATATTTCTAAAGCTAATTAAACATCATATGACCAATATGAATTTGTTTTTTTGAGTGACATACCTGTGGTCCATTCACAGTAGTTGGTTCAAAGGGATCCCCAATAGTTCTGGCTTTAGCCAGCTCTTTGCTTTTAGACACAAACTCATCATAAATACTTTCATGGACAAATGTCCTTGTGCCAGCAACGCAGCACTGACCCATATTAGTCATACAAGCTTCTTGAGCTTCCTTGACTGCTTCATCCACTGTTTAGAAAAAATAAGAAATCAATCAATCAATCAATCAATCAACCTACAAGACAAACAAATCTTCTATCCTTTCAATTGTGAACCCATTACCATTCACATCATCAAAGATAACACAAGGACTCTTTCCCCCTAATTCAAGAGTTGTTCTTTTAATATTGGAGGATCCAGCAGCTTGAAGAATTATTTTACCAATCTGTAGACAATGAAATGTAAAACAATAACTACAAGAACAACAACAAAACCCCAACTAAAACAGGATATTGTGCGGTAAAATTATTCATGCTCTACTTTTCACTGATTTGTATTGCGCTTGTTTCTGTCATTCAATGTAAAATCTAGACAATTTGAGTATTACACTTATTACATATTTTGTTTTATTTAGCATTTTAAAAAATGAGGCATGTTAAGTAAATATTCAAGTAATATCAAACATTGATCTCTAGAACATTGATTGCTAGTTATTAAATCATGTATTTTCAATTTAAACTGTAATCATCTATGTACAAAGCCACAAAGGAAACATTTTAATCATCACCTCAGTTGATCCAGTAAAAGCCACTTTATTGATATCAGGATGATTAGATATAGCTGCTCCAGCTGTAGGACCATAGCCTGGGACAATATTAACTACACCAGGAGGGAATCCAGCCTGGTAGATAGAAAGAAATATTTAGAATGGAAATTTAGAATAACTGTGGCATTTTACAGCAAAAATTAGGTCAGATAAAAAAAAAAGAGAAACAAATGTAAGTAAATTAAGTACATTTAAGAGACATTTTTTTTAAAGATGTCAAAAAGGTCAAATTTAGTTTTTATAAGGAAATAAGTATATTTTATTTTGTCAAAAGGACTAAAATATTCCTCTTATTGCAAGGCTTAATGAGGTGTAAAAAGCTTGCTAACCAATTAGCTGAATGGCATGGATCTAGTCTAAGTAAATGAGGGATATAGGAAATTAAACTTTCTAGTAAAGTAGAGTAAAATAAAAAAAAAGTAACAGTAAGGCTCTGGGCATTTAATGTTGCAATATTTTTACTGGTTTAACAAACAGTATTTTTAACTATTAAGTAAAATATTTTAGTTGTTTCAACAAGTCCTGACAACTTTAATGTATCTAGAACTTTACCTCTTTAATGAGTGATGCCAGGTACAATGCTGTCAGTGGTGTCTGTTCAGCTGGTTTTAAAACCACAACATTGCCAGCAGCTACAGCAGGTGCAATTTTCCAAGCAGCCATAACTAAAGGATAGTTCCACTACAAAAAGATATTGATTTATGATTTGTGATTTGGGCACATCGGCACAATTTAGGCCATGTCGTGCCTGCAGTCCCTCAAGGGCCACTCTCCCTCCACACAACAAAGGTCAAATTCTATACCGTCAAATAATAAAATCAAGGTCTATTTACAATTAAAATAGTAGAGGTAGTAAAAATTAATAATTTGGTAAAAATATAATGTAAAAAGTACAGAGTTTAGAAATCAGGATCTTCGTAGACAATCCCACTTCCCGGATAAAGCCCAGTACCTTCCAAGGGTCGACATTATTGAATAGTGTTTTTAAATTAGTGGCTCTAAAATATTTTCCCCTGACATCCTGGTATCTGGGGCAGTCAATGAGGATATGTTCCACGGTGAGGCGAGAGTCACAATAGTCACAAAGTGGGGGCTCTTCTTTCTTCAGCACAAAAGAGTGCGTGATGTAGGTGTGGCCAATCCTAAGTCTAGACATGGTCGTGCTACCACGCCTTGTCAGACCCTTAGATGTGGACCGCCACCTGACATCCGCCACAATCTGCCTGAGTTTATTGTGAGTCTCAGCCTCCCATCGATCCTGCCACTCTTGGTAGATGGCAGTGGCAATACTTTGTCTCAGGGTCTGAGCAGGGAATTTGAGTTCCTGATACCGCATGATTTAGGGCTCTCTTTGCTTCTCTGTCTGCGGCTTCGTTTCCCTCAATGCCCACATGGGAAGGGACCCAGATGAAGGTGACATCCGTATGGTCGGCTGTTATTTGGTCCAACAGCTTCAGGCTCTTATGTACCAGTGGAATGTCAGTCTTCATCCGCCCCAAAGCTTGCAATGCAGATTTGGAGTCGGAGCAGATTATAAATTTCCTCCTTTCTGATGCTTTGACGGCCATAAGTGCAAGCGATATTGCATGTAATTCGGCCGTAAAGATGGAGCAGCCATCGGGGGAGTCTACGGGAGATTGTTTTGTTCCGAAAGGAGCAGGCACACGCGACCTTTCCATCCATTTTGGATCCGTCTGTGTAGATGGTGCCACAATCTCCGTAGCTCTCTTGCAGTTCCCTAAAGTGGACTTGTAGTATGCTTGGGTCTGTATTTTCTTTTTTGAAATTAAGGAGGGATAAATTTAATTTGGGTTTATTCATTAGCCAAGGAGGATTCTGAGGGGTTTCTATTTTAGAGATTTGGTTAATGGGTGGGGGTTAAATTTTGGATGGTTCTCTCATTCGAAGGCCTAACGGCTGTATGACGTTAGGCCTTCGGTTGTATAATTCTACCTCTGTGGGGTTAAATATGGAATCGAAAGCAGGGTTCGTAGGGTTGGATTTTAGCTTGACTATATACTGCATTGCAAGCTTTTTCATTCTTATATCCATGGGGAGTTCTCCAGCCTCCACATGGAGGCTTGGGATAGGTGATGTACGAAACGCGCCGAGACAGAGACGCAGGGCAGCATTTTGTATTGGTTCCAGTATTTTTAGGTACGACTTCCTTGCTGCTCCATATATTATGGATCCGTAGTCTAGCTTGGATCGAATTAGACTCCGATATAGCAGCAGCAAAGTATCTCTGTCAGCTCCCCAGTCCGTATGGCTGAGCACTCTAAGTATGTTTAATGACTTTTGGCATTTTCTCTTAAGTTCCTTAATGTGGGGGGAGAAAATTAAATTTGGAATCTAGAGTGAGGCCTAAAAATTTTGTAGTTTTCACGACAGGGATCTTCTTTTTGTGTATAAATAGTTCAGGGTCTGGGTGGAGTCCCCTTAAATTACAAAAATGCATACTAACTGTTTTGGAGTCCGAAAATTTAAAACCATTATCGTTTGCCCAATTTTGAATTTTGTTTAAACATAACTGTAATTTTCTTTCTAGGGTGTTCATGTTTTTCCCATAAGTAAAAATGACAAAGTCATCAACATACAAAGAGCACTCTATGCCAGGGGACAGAGCATTTATGATGCTATTTATTTTTATGTTGAACAGGGTGACTGACAGAATGCTGCCCTGGGTACACCCATTTCTGGTCATGAGTGTCAGAAGTGGTGTTGCCCACTCGAACCTGAAATTTTCGGTCTTTCAGGAATTCCCCACAAAACGGGGGAGATGTCCCTTAAGCCCCCATAAGCTCCAGATCACGTAGAATGCCATGTTTCCAGGTTGTGTCATAGGCCTTTTCTATATCGAAGAATACAGCTACTAGATGTTCTCTTCTGAGTAATGCATTTCTGATACAAGCTTCCAGCCTTACCAGGTGGTCAGTTGTTGTCCGCCCTTGCCGGAATCCGCACTGGTAGTTAGAGATCACTTTGTTCCTCTCAGGTACCAGACCAGCCTACTGTTAATCATTCTTTCCATGGTTTTGCAGATGCAGCTTGTTAGTGCTATTGGTCGATAGTTAGCTGGGTCAGAGCCGTCTCTTCCCGGTTTAGGTATCGGTATAACTGTAGGCTTTCCTCCAGCTGTTTGGGAAAGCGCCTGTTTGCCACACACAGTTATAGACCCCTAGCAGGACTGCCAATGAGGGGTTCGGGAAGGTTGCTTGAGGAACTGGTAATGGATTTCATCTTCTCCAGGCGCTGTGTCATGTGACTTGTCTAGCGATTCCCTCAGTTCCTCCAGCGAGAACGGTTTGTTGTAGTCTTCATTGTTTTCTGACCTGAAATCAATGGAGTGTCTTTCCCTCCCTGGTTTTGACTTTTTGTAACTCTGGCGTGTAATGTGCAGTGGATGACTTTTCTGCTATTGAGGATGCAAGGCAGTCAGCTATTTCTCTGGGGGACGTGACAGTTCGTCCTTGGTTTTTCAGATGCCCTATTGCATTTGATTCTTTCCCTTTGATTCGCCTTACTGCCTTCCAGACCGCTCTAGCAGAAGTTTTGGCATCCAGACTGCCGACAAAACTTCTCCAGGAATTCCTTTTGGCTGACCGTATGGTTTGTCTAGCCTTTGCTCTAGCTATTCTGAATAGCTTTAGGTTTTCCTGGGATGGATTTTTTATAAATGCAGCCAGTCGTTTTTTCCTATCGCCAATAGCACCCTTGCAGGCTGTATCAAACCATGGTTTGCTAGGCCGTTTTGGATTTGCGGAGGTTAGGGGGACAACTTTCCTGGCTATACTAAGTAGCTTGCTAGCAAAGGTATCAGCTGGGTTCTGCTCATCGAGGATATTTTCTGTAATATCCT